>CM062813.1:868988949-869253008 GCA_031772625.1 Pinus tabuliformis | reverse complement strand
TAGATAACAATGGGCTTTATATAGAAATAAAGTTGTCCAATTGTACAATTAACTTGAAGGATCAATAGGCTTCCATTATCATTGGATTTCCTTGACTGTTATATGAGTCTGTACATTGTAGTAATTTGAGTTTTAGAACTAGTCAAAGATCTTCGCAGAGACTTCTTATTGATATTTTGAGTATTATTTTAATAAATCAACTTGTTTTCTTACAATCTTTATCTTCATAAGCTTCTTATATTTCTTTATATCATTATTCAATGTTTTCACAGCTTATGCTCTACAAAATTTCAAGGTTTTTGACCTAAAATCTTGATTAGCTCGCTGTTAATTCAAATCTGATTTTTTTCCCTTTTTAGATCATTTCTCTTGCTGTGAATATTATGTTTCATATGTATACACCAAACTTTCTTTCTTTCTTGTTTAATGTTTATGCAATGCAAATATATCCAAAAAAAAAAGAAGTACCAAAACATTTTCAGTTTACATTGTACATTCCTAGCAAATTGTCTCATAGTCTTGTTGTGATAACACGATTTGAGGAGTTTATTAGTTTAGTTTGTTTACTTAAACTAAACTATCAACTAGACATATTGCAAAAGTATGTGAAGAGGCTGGATGGGAAGCTTGATTGATGATATTGTACCAACAACTGTTTGATTTGATTTGAGAGCACATGGATTGAGTGAAGAACACTTTTGATGGCTTGGAAGAGCATGAGTGCATAATTGGTATTTAGAAAGCTTGATTTTAGACTTTTGTGATCCATATTGATTTTGATAATGTCTTTCGGATTAATCACATCATAAGTTGTTGGTCAACGTTTTAAACCATCTAATGTGGTTCATCCTTAGGACAAAGGTGAAAATCAATCAATCAGAATGTTTAAATAACAAAGATGCATCCGGTTCGAGAGTTAGTTGTTAGGAAATAACTGTTAGGAATTAGCCGTTAAAAAATGGTTGAATAAATTTATATCTTTATTATCATTTTGCTTTGTTTTGTTTTGTTTTATTTTTATTTTTAATTAAAATAATATTGAATTCAAATTAGTTAAATTAAATTAATAATAATAGAATAAGAAATGAATATTTGTAAATGTATAATCATCGATAAGCTCGAAGGCTATTTAGAGCAAGAAGGATGCGATGGCATGATCTTAGCTGGGATAGTCGTCATCCTTCTTCTCTATGCTGACGAAATTGTTCTTTTCGCAAGGTGCCCATCTGATCTTGATAAGCAACTCAGGCTTCTTAAGGATTTCTGCTCTACCATGGGTATGACTGTTAACATTGACAAAGCAAAGGTTATGATTATCAAATCCAAGAAGGACACTTACGCTAATTTTATGTACTTGGAGGAAGTGTATTCTTACAAGTACCTAGGAATTGATATTCATCACAAGATCAACTAGAACCATAGCATTGAGAGAAGGATTAATGTGGGGTGGAAAGCTTATTTTGGTCTTGAAAATAATTGTAAAACAACAAACCTCGTAATGTGGGATAAAAATAAGTTCCTCTTTGAAACTTTAGTCACTCCTGTTATCTTATATGGCTGTGATGTTTGGGGTTGCAGCATCTCCAGAGAATCATGGAGAAAGATTGAGCAAATCCAGAAGTGTTTTATAACGTATAACCTGAAAATTAAAAGTAATACACCCTATCCTATTCTCCTTATAGAAGCAGGTCTTTCCCCTATTGAGAACCTAGCTATGATTAGGTTTCTGCTGTACAAGCACAAACTCAATAACATAGACGATCATAGACTTCCTAAGCTAGCTTTAAATTCCAGCCAAAACCACCTAAGGCTCAATTGGGGGTGGCATAAAGACACAAGGGCCTGTTTAAACTATTGGGAGATCAACGAGAATGATGCATTGAAAAACATTAATAACATTAAAGATATTGTTACTTCTAAGTTCAGAGAAAAAATGTGGTGTGAGAAAGATTTAGTAGCTAAAAGAAAATTAAGTTATTATAAGAAGGTCATCAACCCCACCCTAGAAGATCAAAAGTATCTCTCTATTTTAACTAGCTCAAAGAAGAAAATTAATATAGAAAAGATTAGAACGAATTCTCATGAGCTCCATAATGAAACAGGTCGTTGGGCAGTTCCTAAAACACCATGGACTGAAAGGATCTGCCATATATGTGAGAATAGGAACATCGAGGATGAAAACCACTTCCTCTTAGAGCGCCTCGCGTACAACCACATGAGATCTCAGTTTCACAATATTTGTTACAATACTGACCTTCCTAGCCTTTTACAATGTCAAAATTATAGTGAGCTCGGGAGGCTTCTCTCCAAGCTTTTTGAGCATAGGAATAAAATATTAAATCAAAATAAATAATTTGTTTCTGTAGGTCCGATAGACCAATGTTTGGTCTCAGCGGACGTTAACCATCATCATCATCATCATCAATTAAAAATAAGTTTAATCTATTTTTATCAAATAGTTTTTAAATAAAATTAATAATATTCAACAATTAGATTCAAATGTTATTATATTAAAATATTGGAGAATATTTTAATAGGAAAGTCAAAGAGGATATATATATATATATGAAAAATAATAAATAAATTAATAAATTAATTGATTAAAAATAAAATAAATAAATTAATAAATTAATTGATTAAAAATAAAATAAATAAACAAATATTTTTTTTTACGAAGAGAGGGCAGGGATCCAACTTCTACTTAACTTCCAACCATTGTCCTTGTTAAGATTAATAGCGCTCTTTTCAATTTCAGTGGCCTCTCTAAGCTTCTTATGATGGAAGTGATCAACCCTAACAATGACCTGATATTCCTCAATGCAGACATGGTGTTTGGATTTCACTGCATGTTCAACTAAAGCTAAGGAACGAGAACGATTGTGCTTAATATCTGCTACATGTTCTTCGATTCTTTGGTAAATGGAGCGATCAGTTTCCCCATTGTAGGGAATCCCACATAAACACATGATGGAGTAGACCCCTTTCATGTCTTTAGGGTTTACATGGTCTTTGACAGATCTAAGAGAATTTCTAATGGTATTAAGGGGTTTGAAGGTAGCATAAACTTTTTTCTTTTTGAGAATATGAGAAATATTATCAGTGGTACCTTGGATAAAGGGAAGCTGAACACTAGAGATTATATCATCTCGAGAAGGTTTAACCCTTGATTCTTTACTAGCCCTTTGAAAAGCTCTGAGGCCCTGTTGCTTGCTATAGCCATTATTTTCAAAAACTTTTAGAAGATGAGATTTTTCCTCTTCTAAGTGATTCTCATCAGAAATTCTTAGAGCATGGGTGGCAAGGGTGTTGAGAACTCTGAGTTTTTGTGTCAGAAAATGATGAGAACTGGCATGAAGATATTGTTTTGTGTGTGTTTTTTTTGCGAAAAACTTGGTGAGAAATGAAACCATCATTCATTCTAGAGAGGAGAATATCAAGAAAAGGAAGGCATCCATCTACCTCGATTTCCATCGTGAATTTGATGGAGTCAGATTGGGAATTAAGATGGTTGAGAAACAAATTTAAATTTTCACGACCATGGGGCCAAATGACGCAAGTATCGTCAACAAACCTCTTCCATTGCTTGGGGTGGAGTTGAGCAAAGGCCAAAGCTTTGGTATCAAAATATTCCATGAATAAGTTGGAAACTATAGGTGAAAGAGGAGAACCCATCACAACCCTAAAATATTTGGAAATGTATAATCATAATTAAAAATATGTTTAATCTATTTTTAATAAATGGCTCAATTTTTCCCTTGCCCCTAAAAAGATTCCTGTTGATGACATCATTTGTAACATTGAATATGGAATTAGAGACCTTCCTGACAATGTTAAGGAACTTATTATGCAAGACTGTGCTATTGTTCTTAGTAAGGCTAAGCCTCCTAAAAGAAACATTAGCAAAAGTGAGTTTCTTTCCCTTAAATCCCTAAGGGATAACCCGAACATTGTTATTCTAAAAGCGGATAAAGGTGGGGCTGTTGTTATTTTAGATAAATCCGACTATGTTAAAACAATGACGGACCATCTTTATAACAATGGTATTTACATTAAGCTTAATAAGAATCCTATTAAAAAAGTTTCTAAAGAAGTTTCATTTGCCATAAAATCTAATAATGCTCTTAATCATCTTATCAAAAAGATTATCGAAAGAAACCCTCTCACCCCAAAAAATTATGGCCTTCCGAAGATTCATAAGGATGGGATCCCCCTGAGACCTATTTCTAACACAATAGGTAGGCCCACTTATCTTCTTGCTAAAATCCTGGCTCATAAACTCAAACCTCTTGTTGGCCACACTGGTTCCTTCGTTAAAGACTCCGCTTCCTATGTTAAAGAGTTGAAAGATATAGGTCGAGAACTTGGGGATTTGTTAGTAAGCTTTGGCATTGTTTCCCTATATACTAATATCACTATTCAAGAAGCCATTGATGTCATTAATCATATTACTAATGATGACACAACCAAATTGGTTGGTATATGCTTTACCTCTACCTTTTTCAGCTTCTAGGGTGAGTTCTATGAACAAAATTGTGGGGTTGCGATGGGTTCTCCCCTTTCCTTTATAGTTTCCAACTTATTCATGGAAGATTTTGAGACCAAAGCGTTGGCCTTTGATCAACTACGCGCCAAGCGATGGAAGAGGTTTGTTGATGATACTTATTGTTTGGCCCCATGGTCGTGAAAATTTAAATTTGTTTCTCAACCATCTTAATTCCCAATCTGACTCCATCGAATTCATGATGGAAATCGAGGTAGATGGATGCCTTCCTTTTGTTGGTATTCTCCTCTCTAGAATGAATGATGGTTTCATTCTCACCAAGTTTTTCGCAAAAACACACACAAAACAATATCTTCATGCCAATTCTCATCATTTTACGGTACAAAAATGCGGGGTTCTCAACACTCTTGCCACCTGTGCTCTAAAAATTTCTGATGAGAATCACTTAGAAGAGGAAAAATATCATCTTCCGAAAGTTTTTGAAATAATGGCTATAACAGGAAATAGGGCTTCAGAGCTTTTCAAAGGGCTAATAAAGAATCAAGGGTTAAACCTTCTCAAGATGATATAGTCTCCAGTGTTCAACTTCCCTTTATCCAAGTGACCATTGATAATATTTCTCATATTCTAAAAAAGAACAAAGTTTCTGCTACCTTCAAACCCCTTAATACCATTAGAAATTCTCTTAGATTTGTCAAAGACCCTGTAAAACCTAAAGACATGAAAGGGGTCTACTCCATCTCATGTTCATGTGAGATTCCCTATATTGGGGAAACTGGTCGCTCCATTTACCAAAGAATCCAATAACATGCAACATATATTAAGCACAACTGTTCCCATTCCTCAACTTTAGCTGCACATGCGGTGAAATCCAAACACTATTTCTACATTAAGGATTCTCGGGTCATTGCTCAGGCCGATCACTTCCATCATAGGAAGCTTAGAGAGGCCATTGAAATTGAAAAGCACACTATTAATCTTAACAATGATGATGGTTGGAAGTTAAGTAGAATTTGGATCCCTATCCTCTCTTCGTAATTTAATTTATTTATAATTATTTAATTAATTATTTTTCTTATATATATATATACATATATATATTCTCTTTGACTTTCCTATTAAAATATTCTCCAATATTTTAATATAATAACATTTGAATCTAATTGTTGAATATTATTAATTTTATTTAAAAATTGTTTGATAAAAATAGATTAAACTTATTTTTAATTATGTTTATACATTTGCAAATATTCATTTCTTATTCTATTATTATTAATTTAATTTAACTAATTTGAATTCAATATTATTTTAATTAAAAATAAAAATAAAATAAAATAAAACAAAATAAAATGATAATAAATATATAAATTTATTCAACTAATTTTTAACAGTTAATTCCTAACAGCTATTTCCTAAGGACTAACTTTGGAACTGGATGCATCTCTGCTATTTAACATTCTGATTGATTGATTTTTTCAGCTTTGTCGTGAGGATGAACCACATTAGGTGGTTCGAAACGTTGACCAACAACTTATGATGTGATTAATCCGAAAGACATTATCAAAATGATATTTAGAAATCTAATTGAAGAATATGAGGCCAAACTCTGTTATGCAAGGAAGAAGGCATGTGCTAGTAGGTGTGAGAAAGTTTGGCTCCCTAAATATAATAGATGAACCTTTTGATGACAAAGTTGCATGATGATTGTCAAGATCAAGGAAGGTTGAAGTTTGATATGATGACATGCTGTTAGGATCTGAGAAACCATTTCATGAAGATAAAATGTGAAAGATTTTGGCTCCGTAAAATGTTTGACAACCAATAAGACTCAGGTATGATGTAATGCGAGAAAGGATCCCTGCAACTAAAACTATATCATCATGAAGAACAAGTAACTGATGTATTGATGAAGTATGAGACAAGTTGAGAATTTTGGATTATGTCTCCCTGGTTGAGAGGGAGTGATGGTGGACACTATATTCTCCATGTGTCATGGACTAGGCCAGTACTAACAACCGTATGTCTAGTGAAGGCACTGAGAGGGAGAATAGAGGATTGGATAAGCATTTGGGACCGGTGCTCCTTAAGGATTTGGAATCCAAGATATGAAGTAGTCCCGTGGACCGACACTCTTTGAGGATTGGACAAGGTATCCTTGATAAGAGTGTTCAAATAGGATCAATATTATTTGAGGTTTTTGGAATCCAAGATACGAATAGTCCTGGAAGGACATACTTGGTGAACATTTGGATGGTGTTATGCTCTTGACCTGTGAGAAATTCTAGAATACGAGATATGCGAAGAAATACAACCTAGAACATAGAATAAAATAAGAAAAAATAACAAGTATTTTATTATTTAGAGATAGATGCAATGTTCACTTGCCTCTTTGAGGGGGCAACCTCCAGAAGAGTAGAACTCGATTACAATAAGACTCGATGATCTTTCCCTTCTAACTACGACTGTTTATAGCTAAATGACCTCCAACAACCTAACGACTAGTGGTCCTTTGCATAAAATGGGTTAACCACTTTATTTATTAATTATGGCCCATTTGCAATGAATTGTGGTCCCTTTCTTAAATGCGGGTCAACCACTTACGATTATTAATATGTGATTTATAGTGTCTTTAACTAACTATGACTATTACATAAATAGATGGGTTAGGGTTGGACCCTAACATGCCCTCCCCCATCAAAAGTAGCCTTGTCCTCAAGGCTGAAGCTTCAAAAACCGCTGAAGAATAGTGGCTGGTTCCTAGGTTGCGTCTTCTGGAGAGGTGTATTTCCACTTGACAAGGACTTCCTTGATCATGCAGTCGCACAAATGTATTTCACGAGTATCGAGGATCTGTTCTGGTTGGAGCTAGAGTGAACCTTCCTCATCCAATTCGGGTAGACTGGTTTGAATTCTGCAATTGTTCCCCACCACTTTCTTGAGGCATGATACATGGAGGACTAGATGGATTTTTGAAGTTGGTGGCAAGGCCAACTTGTAGGCTAATGCTCCAATGCGCTGAAGTATTTGATAAGGTCCATAGAATTTTGGAGCTAGTTTCTGGCAACCCTTTTCTTTGAGTGATGTTTGCTTATATGTTTGCAGCTGTAGGAATACCTGATCCCCTTCTTGAAATGTATGCTCTAAATGACGCTGGTATTCCTGTTGCTTCATTCAATTCGGAGCTTGATGGAGATTATCTTTGATACGAGCTAGCATGGCGGCACGGTTATGTAGGAGTTGATCAACTGCTTGTACCATAGAACATCCAAGGATATAAGAAATAGGTGAAGATGGGAGTTGGCCATACATTACTTCATATGGAGTCATCTTGGTGGCTTCATGATAGTTAGTATTATACCACCATTAAGCTAAAGGTAGCCACTGTACCCATTGGTGCTGTTTTTTGATGTGAAGCACCTTAGATACATCTCTAAACATTTGTTGATTTCTTTTGTTTGACCATTGGTTTGGGGATGATAGGAAGTACTTAGTTGGAGTTGGGTGCCTTGTAGCTTGAAAAGTTCTTACCAAAATTTGTTGGTGAAAGTCAGGTCACGATCAGACACAATGGAAGTTGGCATGCCATGTAGTTTGAAGATCTGGTCCATGAAAGCTTGAGCCACCAAAGTGGGGGTAAATGGGTGGGGTAGAGTGAAAAAATGAGCATATTTAGAAATTTTTTCCACAACCACCATGATGACGGATTTGTTGCCCAACTTTGGAAGACCAGTAATGAAATCCATGGAAACATATGTCCATATAGAGGCAGGGAGTGGTAATGGCTGTAAGGTTCCTGGTAACCTGACTGTTTCTCCTTTGTGGCATTGACACACATCACATTCAGCTACAAAAGTAAGAATGCCATTTTTCATGCCAGTCCAAAAGAAAGAACAACGAGTGCGAGCATAAGTCTTCTGAAAGCCTGAATGCCCTGTAGTGGGAGATGAGTGCAGTTCTTCCAAAATGTGGGTTTTGAGGGTGGATGTTGGTGATATAACTACTTGACCCTTGTAGTGAATAATATCATCCTTCCAAGAGTATCTGACTAAGGAATTAGGATCTGCTCTCAAGTTATTAATAAGTTGGGAGAGAGAGGGGTGTGAAAAGCATTCTTTGCAGGCTTCTTCAATCCAATCCAGTATGGGAAGAGAGATTGATAGCAGGGTGCTTTCATCCTGAAATTGCCACGATAAAGCATCAGCTACGATATTGTCACGCCCTTTCTTGTAAATTATCTCATAATCATATCCCAACATTTTGGCCAACCATTTATTTTGTTGTGGTGAGGATATACGTTGCTTCAAAAAATATTTGAGGCTTTGATGGTATGAACGGATTTGGAAATGTCTCCCCAATAAGTATGGTCGCCAGGTATCTACTGCATGTAAGATGGCCATCATCTCTTTCTCATAGGTAGCTTTACCCATATGTTTCCCACTCAATTGTTGGCCGCTGAAAGCCAAGGGTCAACCATCCTACATTAATACAACACCAATACCAGTACAGGAAGTATCACATTCAATCACAAAATATTTGGTGAAGTCTGGTAGTGCCAATACTGGAGTGGAACACATGGCCTGTTTAAGAGCTACAAACACGTGTTGTGTTGCATCAGTCTAGAGAAATGAATTTTTCTTGAGAAGTTTAGTGAGGGGCCTAGTAATGTGACCATAATTGCGGACAAATTTGCGATAGTAGCTAGTGAGACCCAAGAATCCCCTCAAAATCTTCAGTGTTTTTGGTTGGGGCCAATCTTGCATTGCCTGTATCTTTTTGGGATCAACCTTGACACCTTGACGACCAACAATGTGTCCCGAATACTTGATTTCTTCCACTCCAAAAGAGTACTTGGACAATTTGACAAATAATTTATGATTCTGGAGCAGTTGCAAGATCAGGTCTACATGCTGAAGATGTTTTTCATAGGTTAGGTTGTAGATGAGAATGTCATAAAAGAAGACGAGGAAAAATTTTCGGAGATATGGTTTCAACAGGTGATTCATGAGGCTTTGAAAAGTAGATGGAGCATTACAGAGACCAAACGGAATGACCAAGAATTCATAATGGCCTTCATGAGTTCAAAAAGCAGTCTTGGGAATGTCTACTTATTTCATGCATATTTGGTGATAGGCAAAGCGAAGATCTAGCTTGGTAAAGAATTGAGCACCATGTAGTTCATCAAGCAGATCATCAACAACCATAATAGGGAATTTGTCTTTGACAATGAGCTTGTTGAGGGCCCGAAATTCCAGACACATGCGCCATTCTCCATCTTTCTTTAGCACCATGACCACTGGTGATGAATAAGGACTGATTCTAGGACAAATAACACCGAATTCAAGGAGTTCCTTGATGATTTTTTCAATTTCATTCTTTTGGGCGAAAGGATATCAATACGGGCGCACATTAGGCGGTTGGACCCCCGGGACCAAAGGGATGTTATGATCATGTTCACCTCTAGAGGGTGGAAGCTATTTAGGTTTTTCAAATACTTGCTGGTGGCGGTCTAAGACCTGTTGCATCTCAAGATGAATATTAAGAGTAGTGGATTCAATGGCCTCAATGGCATGAAATTGGGCGATGAATCCATGATGGCCCTTTTTCAACAACTTTTCCATTGTAAGCGAGCTGATGACAGTAGGAGAAACTCCCTGGAGTACACGTAGTGTATGAATGTGGTAATTCTACTTAAAGCTCATATATAACTCTTGGAAATCTATTGTGATCAGGCCGAGTGTGCGAAGCCATTCAACACCCAAGACAATGTCACAACCACCCATATCAATCGCAAACATGTGGAGCTTTTGGTGGTAGTTTCCCATCTGAAGTTTAATATTTTCACAACGGCCTTCACATTTCATTGTCCCCCCATCAGCGATAAGGACTTGGAAATTAGAGAATTCTCGTACAAAAGAATGAAAAGCTTCGACAACTCACTTATGGATAAAGTTATGAGTGATGACACTATCAATCAATACCACTACAAGGTGATGTTTAAGAAAGCCTTTGATTTTGAGAGTTTGGGGCACAGAAATGCCTGCCAAAGCATGTAGTGAGATAATTGGTTCATATGGCGTAGCTGTGAGATCATTGTCATGTTGTGTTTCCTCAACTTCGTCCTCTACACCCCTAAGGGGTGGGGCTTCCTCAGATGAGCTATTATCAGTAACATCAATTTGAAAGAATTTTGGTTCCTTGCATTTATGCCCCGGGGAGTATTTGTCATCATATTAGTAGCACAATCCTTGTTTTCTTCGTTCAATCATTTCTGCTGGAGACACATTTTGAACCTTAAGTGTTTTGGTATGGCCTTGAGCCTGGGTGGGACGCCCCATGGCTACGAAATTTGGACAAGTAGACTGGGAAACTAAGGCAAGTTACACCTCGATAGCCTTTTTGCAAGCATCTATCCATGTAGGTGGGTGGTGTAGTCAAACATGTGCTTGGATGGCTTCTTTGAGACCAATTATGAAACAATCCAGGTAGAATTCATCTCCTAGACCTTCCGTTCTGATGGCCAATGTCTCAAAGGCTGCAATGCAGTCTTTTACTATGCATCTCTGTCGGAGCTTAGTGAGACAACCCAAAAAATTAGATTCTCTATCAAAGAGGTCACAAAGGGATTTTGAGAACATGGGCCAAGTTATATTCTCAGGATAACATTTCAGATGCCACTGCCACCATTTCCATCTCTCTTGGTCCAAGTAAAGGGCTCCCACACGTAGTTTAGTTTTATCGTCGTAGATATCATTAAGGGTGAAACATTGTTCCATTTGTGCTACCCATATTATCAGATTAGAGCCATCAAATTTATACATGTCCAACTTGAGTGACCGTGGGTGGGAATGTTGGTGATTTCCATGGAAGTGAATATGATGGCTAGATTCTCCTTCGAGGTGTTCAACAATACTATGCTCTTCCTGATGAGACCCCGACATCCTATTGGTGAATAGTTCAAGCGCTTTTACAATG
Organism: Pinus tabuliformis; assembly: GCA_031772625.1. Taxonomy (NCBI): domain Eukaryota; kingdom Viridiplantae; phylum Streptophyta; class Pinopsida; order Pinales; family Pinaceae; genus Pinus; species Pinus tabuliformis. The sequence goes on along the minus strand of CM062813.1, from coordinate 869,241,535 downwards.
CCATCCAGTTGGTCTTTGAACTCATTCAACCTTGTTTTAATGCGCTCGATCTTCTCATTGGCTATAACTTGAGATCTGGTTTCTACCATAAAAAGATCTCAGTCACTTGAAGTCACTCCAAATTTTTTTGGGATTGCCTGAAAATTGAGGCTGACAAATGAATGGTACCACTGCGATTAGCTCATCGTCCTAAATCTAATGGGCTAAGTCTCTTGTAAGCGTCCCGGGGAGGATAGTAGCAGCAAGCCTCACTATGCACAGAGTCGGATTTGCCTGATAAACCCCAACTGCTGAATATGAGTTGCACTATGTCGGCAAGACCCCAATTGTTGGATCTAATTGGTGCGGTGGCTGTAGAATCCCAACTGCTAGATCTGAATTGTACTGCAGCGGTAGAACCCCAACTATTGGATCTAATCTGGAAGATAAGATAATGGGTGATTTTTAGAGAGCAGAGGGAACTATGGTCACAAGGAGTGTCAGGTGCTACATATCGCAATATACATAAGGGTCCAACAATAATACTCGGCCCAATCTTTCAGGATGCTAACTAAGGAGGATCAACTGTACCCTTAGCCGTACTATTGACTACCCTATTGTATGCGCGAGTAATCTCCTCGAGTGCTGTTCTTAGTGTACTGTAGCAGCAAAATGGCTGACAACTTATCTAAGGTGAGGTTTCAGGTGATCCTAGGGTGCTTACGAATCTCCGATATACCCAAAGGGTACGTGGAAGTGCAGTCCGTGCATGATTTTTTCTAATGCACTACTACTCGAAGGGGTACCCATAGGGGTTACAAGGGAGTCCAACAAGCATGACCACCTCTTGTATTTCCTGTGTGCATGCCTCCCCAAATCCACAGGTTTATGCGCTTAATGACAGATCCCATGGTTTAAAGATTCCAGAACATGTCTCTAGCCTAATTTTTTTTTTTAATTTTATTTATTTATTTATTTATTTTTATTTTTATTTATTTTTAATTTTTAATTTTTAATTTTTTATATTTATATTTATATATTTTTTATTTTTTATTATTTTTATTTTTATTTTTATTTTTTTTGTTTTTATTTTTTTGTTTGTTTGTTTGTTTTTGTTTGTTTGTTTGTTTTTGTTTGTTTGTATTTTTTTTTGTTTTTTCATGAATGGGCATGTCTTTTAGACATGCCTTTTCACTTAACTAATGACTTCTTAACATAATCATTACTTGATTACTTAGTATTTATATTATTTATATTTATTTATTTTGTTATGAATTATATTCATAACATAGCCCCTTCCTTCAGAAGCTTTGTCCTCAAAGCTTGTTGATGAAAAGACTTGATCTCTTATCTGCCATGAATGTCTTCTTTTCACTTGACCACTAATACTTTCTTCATTTGACTGCGTCATTGGTAGCTCATCTTCTATAATTTGCTGGTAACTCTGATTTGAGTCCAGGTTTCGATTTTATTTTATTTTATTTTTTAATATATATATATATATATATTTTAATAAAATTTTTTTAGTGTGTGTGTGTTTTTTTTAATACTGATTTTTTTGTTAATATATTAATTAATTAAATTATAATTATACAATATAGTTGTTATTTAATTTTATATATATTATATATAACTATAGCTATATTATATAGTTTCTTTTTTTTAATAATCGTATGATAAATTTAAAAAAAGAAGCGATGCTGCGGTCTGATGGGTCACGTTCGTTGACCTTCACTGTGACCTCCCGTTAAACAGTGGCTCCTGGTTCCTGTTCTGGTCGTGGCCTCATGGCTAGCAGAGACAACGAAAACACCTACCTTCACCTCGCAACCACGTAAACCGTTGTGCCTTCGATTGCCTGTGTGCTGAATGGTGAAGCGCTGACTGCTGCAGACGTTGGGGACTGATGGCAGAGGTGGACACACAATAGTGTGCTAGTGTGGCAACGGATGGGGAGACGAGTGGAAAGGGACGTGAGGTGTAGGAACATAGCAGCCAGGGGAATGGTGTGTGATATACACTGGGGAGAAACACGGAAATAAGCACCGCACAGTGGCAGACAGATACAATGGGGGTTGTCGTATGTTGGGAAAGGTGATACGCCAATCTCGGCAGTGGGGACCCATTGAGGCCATCAATACAACAACGGCACAATCGATGACCGATATTGAATGATCTATTGCTTTGCAGCACAAGATCATAGATATTACTCCTCTGCTGCTCCTAGTGGCTACTAGAACTCGAATCCCCGAACGTAGGGAGCTTGTTGACGTCGTCAAACTTGCTATCACAATGGAGGAGTCGTATATAGTTATATTATGTATTGACCTAGCCATAATTTTATTTTGACCGAGCCAGTGTGAATTGATGCCAGGCCACAACCGTTGACCCTTGGATTGGGCACACCGTTTGATGGTGGGGGCATCAACTGATTTAACAGCGTTCGGGTGGCTTCCTGTCGGTTTTGTTTGAATAGTGGGCACACTCCATGGGAGAAACGAGCTGACAATGACCCTGATCTTCGATGTATTCAGAACTTTATTATGCAAATCCTCATCTATTTCGATTACCTGTGAAGGATTCTTAACTTTTGGCTGAGAGGTTTCACGGTCATCTTTGTGGGATGTTTTTCTTGGCACGCCTTGGCTTTTATTGCGTTCTTGTTTCAGTTCATGTTTCCTTGAAGGCCCAACTTCCTTGCTAATTAAGGATTTCACAACAAGCCCCTGAGAAAAATCTTCTCTATGTTGAAGGAACTTTTCCTTTTCTGGAACTTTATGGGGTTCCGTCTTTGAATTCTTTAGACATCTTGGTTCATTTGTTTTTTTTTTTTTTTTGTATGTTTTTCGTCGGCCTTAGAATCCTATGAAATTTCCTTCTTTGGGATCCCAACTGTCCCTTTGCTTGGCTTGTTGGGTTCCTTCTCTGATGTCTTCCTCACATCCTCACGTTCAACTTTTCCCTTATCTGCTCTCATATCTTTATCCTTTTGCTTAGCAGAAGTGTGTAGGGTTTGGCCCTTCGAGATCTCAGTGGCTACATTGTTTGGCTTCTTCAACTTCTCCTCTTCAACTTTCAAAGAAGGTGGTCGTTTCTTTGTTGCAGTATTTACAACAATCACACCAAATAAATCTGCCACTTCATCAGTCATGGGTTCATTTCTTCCATTAGTACTCTCTGCATCCACATCTTTCTCTCCATTATCAGAATCAACCATTTCCACTTCCTTTTCATCATTAGGATGAGTAATCTTCACATCTTCAAAAGCCTGCCTTTGCTCTAGAGACATTGGAGACATCAATGATCGTTTTTCATTAACAACATCATCTTCTTTATTATCGAATTCCTTTTAATATTCTTTAACTTCTGCATATAATTTTTCTAAACGCAGAAATGCTTCTTGAATTTTACTAAATTGCTCAATGCATTCAGGACGTGAACGTAATAGCACATTGTGCGGCGAACAACGTTCAAAGACTCACATGATTATATTGTGTGCCATGGCTCTGATACCACTGAAGCATAAAAACTATGCTGAAGCACAAAAACTGATAGCTTGGAAACTTGAATGTAAAAATACACAGATATTTGAAAATAATAATTTATTAATATATATAAAAATGTATAAGTGATGAATGTTTACAATGAGGACCTGCATATATATACTTAAGCAGGTGTCCTTTCGTGAATGGGAATGTCTTTTAGACATGCCTTTTCACTTAACTAATGAATTCTTAATATAATCACTACTTGATTACTTAGTATTTATATTATTTATATTTATTTATTTTGTTATGAATTATATTCATAACAGTGTCATTCTAAGTGATATCTATATTATGCTAGTTACAAAAATAGAGTCTACTAGATGTAAACTTGACATTATAAAAGGGATTACATCCTAACATTACATTGTCTAAATGAAACATAGTTCATTACAAGCTCTTCATAACAAATTACAATGGCTTCATACAACAATAAACAACACAAGAAAAACATAAAGCCTCACATAAACAAAATGTTATACCCCCAATCCTCCATTAAGTTCTAAATATATGATGTACAAATGTAGCCCTAGAGGAGAGCTCCTTAATCTCAAAATTCTCAACCACCATTAGAATGGAGAGAAAGCCCATCTCTATAGAGGGTGTATATTATCTCATATAATTAGAAATAAAAATTAAAAAAATATCCTTCCTACTAACTTTACAACAATTCAAATAAATAATATAAAATGTGGATAAAACCCTTTTCAATTGATGGTTTACCATATCAAGATATGTCAACACTAGCATCTCTAAGAGAATTCACACTCATCCAAAAATAGAAAGGAAATTACATCAAAAGATACAAAGAAGTGTCGTACATCTAAAATTAGCATGATAACCAAGTCAAAATGTGAAAGGCCCACATAGAATGCATTGTTAGTCCTCATTTTGGCTAAGGAAATTGTTATGGTTTTCACTTTTATTTTTCTTTAAAAACACTTATTATTGTCATTTATGACAATATTCTCTCACATTTTAGCCATAATAACACTTCCTTGAGGTATTTTTATTAATTTTTTTTTTTTTTTTTTAATTTCTTGAAAATAAATTCATTGTAAAATGTAAATCACATATTTTAAGAGAATTTGCAATTCATCATTCATTGTTATTTTTCCAGGCAAGCTCGGTGAAAATGGAAAAATGGGTTTTTCTCCCGGGTTTACCGAGATGGTAAGAGCCAAAGTTTTCTTGAAGTGCCTAGTTAATGCACAGTAAACGTGACCAGTCAGACTGCTAAAACATAGACCAACAAGCCAAATACACCCATATTTGTGTTTTGTAGATTGAATCCATTATATGAGTGATTTGAAGAGATATTAGGATCATATCTAAGTACTAGAATATGCAACAATTAATTCTAAGCAAGATTTGTGTGTATTTTGTGAAGAATTTACTTATAAAAGCAAGAAAATAGACTTGCTAAAGCATGTATTATTTTGTTATTTTGATTATAAATTCTGATTTTGACCTGTGTGATTAGAATCAATTTTTATACTTGTTGATGGTGATTTTTTTCAAGTAATGAAGTGGCAAATAAACTTTAGCTCTTGATTTCTACTTTGTGTGCTTGCTTAAGCATGGAAGGCCCCCATAACTAAAGTTAGTGCATTGTGTGTTTGTTGTACATTTGATAGGTAGATACTTGTTATTTCTTGTTGATTCATTTTATATCTCTTATTCATGTCTCTATACATTCAGGTTTCAATCAACTTGCAAAATAGCGCACTTGGTGGTGTAAAGACATGCTTGATCAATAGTTAAGCTATTGTTACATATTCTTTTATTTCTTATTTTGTAACTATAATTTATATTTCTTGAAGCTTTTGATATTTTCCCAATAGACTATGATCAATTGATAATTTGATAGATTAGATAGAAAAGCAGTCTCAGCTTCTTTAGCTTTAAAAGAGCAGCTATACTTGTTTAGTTTTGTTTGGTGAAATGTATCACTTTCTATAGTTAAATATATCTAAGAGTAATTTGTTAAGTAACTAGAGGATTTGATAAATATAGAAATTTTTGATTGACTAAGTAATGAATATTTAATAGGAATTTCATACTAGCTTTTGAGAACAAGTTACTAGTAACTAGTTGTACTAGTTAGTAGTTTTTAGTGCTTAAATATTTTAAGTCTTGAATAGAAATTATTTATTAGATTATATAAAGAATTATTAGATAATATTGAATATATTTTATAAGTAAAAACATTATTAGCTTAATAAATTTTGGTCTTGTTGGTTTGATTTACTTTAGCAAGCATATCATAGCCATCTTAGTTGCATTGAAAGCTAAGTGACAATTTCATTAGATAACTAAATTAATATTGTTTCCGATATTTTTAGCTTTCCATGCCATTTTATATTGTTTAATATCACATGTTAATTGTTGTTTGAAAATCAACTTAAGTGGTAAAGATAATAGGGAAACTGAGAGTGCCATTCCCAACTTGCTAGGAGAAGAAGGCCCTAGCCTCTTGAGGACCTTACCTTTTTGACATGAACCTTTCAAACACCATAGTTCCATGCATTCATTTACCATTTTCCTACAGTTAGATGATGATTCAAGTATATACTGGTTGAAGAGATGAGTAGAATACTACGAGTGAGGCTGCGCATATTCGCTCTCATAGATGGGGAAGGTCGTAGTGCATTCTCATCTCTACAACTAGTATTGGGTCTAGATCAACTAGGTTGAGTAAAAGACTAATGGAGTGTCCACTTACCTCAAGAGGTAAAGAAAACCCTAATGCATTGGTCACCCTTTTTGATTGAAAACTCCTTTATCACCTTTCCAACTTTTGAGTGAACACTTGATTGGGTTTGTGTGAGAGATCCAAGTATATTCTAGTTCAGAGTACTCGCAAATTCAAGTAAGAGTGATTTTATTTTAAGTTTGTGTGCATAGTTTAAGAGTTTTTGTTTCAAGATTTTGGAATTTAGTAGTTAGTTTTGACTTAGAGTACGTGACAATACATCTAACTTAACTCATATTACATACTAAAGTGTGCCTCAAAGTTTACAAACACCAGATTGATATAAAATCATGTCATGGTTTGGAAGTTCTAAATTAGACTTGACATGCACCCTCCAAGATGCACATGCAAACTATAGTAAAATATTTTCAACATATGATGATGTGCTCCAAGTTTGATGTACAAGAGTTCACTAAGTGCACCCTTCAAGATGTTAAAATTATAAGAGAGAAAAATACATTTACTGAGAGAATCTTGAGGACCGTACCTTTTTGACATGAACCTTTCAAACACCATAGTTCCCTGCATTCATTTACCATTTTCCTACAGTTAAATGATGATTCAAGTATATACTGACTGAAGAGAAGAGTATAAGACTATGCGTAAGGTTGCACATATTCCCTCTCATAGATGGGGAAGGCCACAGTGAATTCTCATCTCTACAACTAGTATTGGGTCTAGATCAACTAGGTTGAGTAAAAGACTATTAGAGTGTCCACTTTCATCCACATGCAAGAAAGACCCTAGTTATCCGGGAAAACTAGTGTCTTTTCGATCTGCTAGTCCCACTAAGACGGGTAGCTATCTTAGAAACAAACAATCAAAACAATTGTGATTTCCTTTATGTATGATAGATAAGAGAGAGGCAAAGGGGACCAACCTGGATCTTCCGCTTGGCTCCTTGCTTGATTTCTCTCTCCCTTGATAGAATTTCCAACTCTTCTCCTACTTGTCCCACTTTAGAGAATACCTGTAGAGTCAAAGTAACAAAACACCATCAAAGCATCTTGATCTATAATATCATAAACAATGTAGAATCAGAAATACATTGACCATACAATTGCATTCACAAATAACAAGACTCAGAAATACACGATTATATGGAGGAAAACGCAAAGAACTTTATTAATAGTAGAAGAGAGGATTACAACCTAGCTGTCTGATCCAGCATCATCCTCCCAGCATAAAAGCCCTCTTCACCTCATGAAAAGCAAGATCACCCAACAATACAATGTCTCTTCTCAAAGATAAACCAACAACACTTCCTTACAAATTACTAAATTCCAGCCTCCAGATCTCTTAGACGAGGGATCCATTTATAGATGTCTTCAAGGGTGTGAGTCATCTCTGGGTTTTTGATTATTGTCATTCCACTTGTTGTTCTTGGTTCCACTTGGAGATTTCATTGATCTCTTACTCATCCCTGGGCGAATTCAGAGAGGCAAGTGTCATATGAGAAGTTTCTGGAAGATTCCATGAGCATCCACTTAGCAAACTGTCTCAGACATTTGTCCATCCTCGCTCATCGCACCCCATAGAAGGCCTTTTCAGTATGCATTGCACCCCATGAGTGTAGAAGGTGAGATGCATCACACCCTAACAGTGGAGCAGTCAGTATGGTCCAGTTTTGGCCAGTTATGAGTGGTTTTTCAGGTGGAACTTTTGGGGAATGATGTAATCAATTGACCATGATCCTTTAGGGTATGAAACAACACTTTTAGGGGTTAAAAAGCCCTTCGTTTATGGACATATAAGATTGGGGTTGCAGTGCCAAAATATGTCTATAACACTAGTGCATTGGTCACCATTTTTGATTGAAAACTTCATTATCATATTTCCAACTTTTGAGTGAAAATTTGACATTATGGATATGATTTTGTAGAGAACTTGGGTTTTTGTGAGAGATCCAAGTATATGCCAGTTCAAAGTATTCACAAAGTCAAGTAAGAGTGATTTTATTTCAAGTATGTGTGCATAGTTAAGAGTTTTTGTTTCATGCTTTTGGAATTTAATAGTTAGTTTTGACTTAGACGTGACAATACATCTAACTTAACTCATATTAAATACTATAGTGTGCCTCAAAGTTTACGAACAACAGATTGATATAAAATCATGTCCTAGTTTGGAAGTTCTAAATTATACTTGAAGTGCACCCTCCAAGATGTACATGCAAACTATATTAAAATATTTTCAACATATGATGATGTGATCCAAGTTCTATGTATAAGAGTTCACTAAGTGCACCCTTCAAGATGTTAATGTTACAAGAGAGAAAAATAAATTTACTGAGAGAAACATTTTATGGGAGCTAGATGGATGAGTTTTCACTTTTGCACCCCATGCATGAATTCCCATATAAAACCAGAGAGAAACAAATTATCCAAGGTCAAGTAGGATCCCTGCGTTAGGAGAAACCATAGAATCGTACATTTTGAAGTGGCATTTAATTTCTAAACCAACCAACAACAAACTACATAACATAAACACAATGTTTTATCCTATAAAGCTCTAATTTGGGGAAGAACCAACTAACAAAATTTTATTAGTGTCCTTGGCCAAAATCTACCCAAGCTGACTAAGTGAGACTTCACTGCTCACCTCCCATAACCCATTACAATGAAGTATTCCCAAGCCTTTTAAAGACTTCATTTTTTCCCCTGGGAAAAAGTCGTAATTTTCATTAAAGTTAAGAAAATTACATTCTGCAGATGCCGAGGCATATTCAAATGCAGGCTTATGCCTGTCGAGTTCATTGTAGCTACTATATATATAAGTCTCCACGCAGGGAGCATGAAATAAGTCAGTTCTAAGTTCAAAAATTTGTGCTTAGCTCTTCACAGAGAGCAATATATACTGTAATATAAACAAAAAGATATGCTGATGTTGTTGTATCTACATACTGAAAAAAGAAAAATTATCTGCATATGTATATGGGCTTAAAGCCCATCATTCCAATTGTTCTTCAAATGGCCGATGGTAGTACTGATAAAAGGTACCATCGTTGTCCTCCTGGATCCACCAATCCTCTCCTATTCTGTGCGCAGCCTCTTTGGAGAGCTGATCTGCAATGGTGTTCTGTTCCCTGTAGATGTGGTGACAGACAAAAGATTCAAATGACATAATCAATCTCTTAGCTTCATCAAGTATATGTCGTAAAGCAAATGCATGACAATGAGATGCATTATTGAGCCAATTGCAAACAACTTTGGAATCGCCAAAAATCTGTAAGTGTCTGCATTGTTTTAGGATAGCAAAATGAATAATATGCTTGGCTGTGATGAGCTCTGCATAGTTGTTTGTGCCTCTGCCAAGGTTAATTTGAATCTTGTAGCAGTGTCTGTCATTTAGATGAAGTATGACTCCCCCCCCACACCCATCATCTTGGGCTGAGCCATCAAAAAAATCCCAGGGCTTTGTGTGATCAATGGGGATAGGAGAGAGAGTTCTCGGTGCATTAACAGGGTCCTCTTCTGGTAGTAAGTTGTAATCTACCACAGTATGAAGGATGATCGAAGGCCAGTGTGGCCTTTTCAATTGGAAAATGGAAAGATTACGAGCTATCCATATAGCCCAACAAATCAGCAGAGGTAGGTTCTTGGCCTTGCCTGTATGCTCAGAGCACCAGTTAGAACAAGCCTCCTGAAGGGTGGTCCCATGCCAATGCTTCAGCTGCGGGAAATGAGATGAAAAGGACTGCCAGAAGTTAATGGTCGAGCAGCAAGTAAGAAACATGTGTTCTGTGCTTTCCTCAGCATTATGACAAAGATGACAGCGAAATGGTCCAAAGTAAGATCGCTTCATGAGATTGGAACCTGTGGGGATCTTATCAAAGATGATATTCCACATCAGAAGTCTGGTCCTCGGCGCAGCCTTAAGTTTCCAAATCGTCTTCCAGGTGGATAGGATATCAGGAGGTTTGTGTGGCTCCATAAGTTTGAGGTATCCCAGCTTGGGTGAGTACGCGCCATGTTTAGCATGTGCCCAGATAATTTCATCTGGGCTCTCCATAAGTCTGATATTAGCTTGAGTGAGGGCATAGATATATTCCTTCCAATCATCAAACCATTGGTGAGGCAGGTTAAGAGTCCTAGCAGATAACCAAGCCTGCCGGAGGAATGAGGAATTAGCTTGGTCACCAATGTGTTTGATGAATATGATTCCTCTGTCATGGAGATAGCGAATCAGATCAACCGGCAGTCTGTGGGCATTCCCGCATCCAACCCAGGGGTCCACTCCAATACGAACAACATTCCGTTCTTTTATTCGCCAAGTGATGCCATCTCTCAACAGTGGAATTGAATCAATAACAGCCTTCCAGATGTTGGAGAAGTGATTATTGTGTCCATGTCTGGTACAGAACCAATCTAAAATAGGTAGTGGTTTAATGTACTTAGAATATGCCACTCTGGTCCAGAGGCTGTCTACAGTGAGTAAACTCCAACTGAGTTTGGCAGCCAATGCTTTTGAGAAGATGGCAAGTCTCTTGATGCCCCATCCTCCCCAGCTCTTAGGCTTAGTGATGGTCTCCCATTTCACCCATGCAAATATGCGCCCTGGCTGGTGCCCTTTCCAAAGAAATCTGCAGCATATACTCTGTAGCCGGTTCAGAATGCCCCTTGGTATCCAAGCCAGGGCCATCCAGTACACAGGTGTAGCCTCAATGACCGATTTGATGAGGACAAGTCTTCCGACTCTCGAAAGATATTTGTGGTACCAGATTTGAAGCCTCTTCTCTACTTTGGAGATGAGCCATAACCAGTCTGCAATTTTATAGCCCGAAGGCTTCAATCTAAACCCCAGATACTTAATGCCATCCGATAATTCCATGGTGACGAATGGGAATCGCTGTGAGGCAAAGTTGATTTCATGTGCCGAGCATCCAACAGAAGTAATAGTGGATTTGTTATTGTTAATCTGCATTCCCGTGGCCTGCTGGAAAAGTAGGAAGGAGTTGTGAAGAGAGGTGGAGTCACCAATACTGCCATTGAGGAAGATGAGAATATCATCAACGAATAAGAGATGAGTAAGGAAGAAATTGTCCACTATTTTGATTCCAGTGATAAGTCGCCGATCTCTGGTAGATGAAATGATTCTACTCAGCCCTTCCATAATCAGGAGGAAGAGCAGGGGAGAGAGAGGGCATCCCTGCCTGAGCCCTCTCTCAGCAGTGAAGAAGGGTGTTGCTTCTCCATTGAGGAGGACACTGTATGATACGTCAGTAATACAACTCATCATCCATTTGATAAAATCATATGGGAAACCGAGGTGAGTGAGCAGCAATCTAAGGTACAACCAGTTAGTTCTGTCAAATGCCTTAGAGAGGTCTACTTTGAGAATCATGCCTTTCTGCTTCTTGATGTGTAGAGTGTGCATGAGCTCCTGTGCCGTAACTATGGCCTCATGGATCTGCCTGTGGTGTAGGAAAGCAAACTGTTCGGATGATATATGCCGGGAGAGGATGGGCTTGAGTCGGTTTGCTATAATCTTGGCAATAATCTTATAAAGGCAGTTACAGAGTGATATGGGGCGGAAATCATCAAAAGAGGCCGGGTCATCAGTCTTAGGAATGAGGGCGATGAAAGTAGATTTGATGGCTGATGATATCCTACCTCTTTTCCTACTGTCCTCCACAATACTCAATAAATCATGGCCCAGAATGTCAAAGAAGGAGATATAAAATTCAATGGTCCATCCGTCTGGTCCAGGGCTTTTGTCCTTTTTAAACCATTTCAGGGTTGCTTCCAGCTCATCCATGGTCACCTCCTTCAGAATCTCCTCCGAATTTTCCTGGTCCACATATCTGGGGAATAGCTCCGCCACTCTCATGATTTCCAGAATATTGATATTCCCTGGCGCCCTATAGATACCTCTAAAGTGATCGATGGCCAGCCTGGCTAAATTCTGCTGATTTGAGACGGTGAATCCATGTTCATCTTTTAATTCCCAAATAGTATTGATGGCTTTCCGACCATTGGCAAATTTATGATAGAACTTCGTGTTGTTGTCACCCTCCGTGAGCCAAATAGCCCTGCTTCTCAATCTCATGCTCTCTTCTCTTTCCTTCAAGATTTGAGATCGTTTAGCAATCAGTAGATTATACTGCTCCTTACTCTCCGGGGAGTTGAAAGTTCCTAATGAATTGTATTCATACTCCATGATGATCCTTTCGGGCTCCATGAGAGTGTGGTTATCCTGGATCCTCTTCTGATGAGCCCACTTTTTAGTAATCAGCTTGAGCTCAGTTAACTTCCTGACAAAACCAGTAGACAGGTCCTCTTCATCCCGAATTGGGTTGTTTTGCCAGTATTCATGGACCAGCTGAATGTATGAAGGATCATGTAGCCATGCAGCATTGAACTTGAAGGGGCTCTTAATTTTGTGTGTGAGGCCATCTACCTCCAGGTAGATAGGTCTGTGATCCGATAAGCCACCCGATCCAACCCATTGTCGAGCTCTGGGTAGTTCATTGCATAGCCGCTCTTTAATGAGGAAGCGATCCAGTCTTCTGGCCAAACTCTGATCTCCACTCCTATTATTAGACCAGGTATACTGTAGTCTAGCTGAGGGTATGTCTACCCAATGGTGGTCCTCCAAAAGGGAGGAGATGGTATCAGAGAGAGTATCCACTTGAGCCATATGTCCCCATGATTCACAATAGCCCAGGGAGAAATTAAGGTCCCCACCCAAAATAATGTTATCAGCTTGAAAGAGCCCCCTCTCAAGTAGGGATCTCCAGAAAGTAAGTCGATCAGTACAGGGTCCATAAACATTTATTATGCGGAGATCCCTATCCAGTGAATGTACATGAATATCGATGCCAATGAACCCTTTGCCTCCCCAATAATTGCAGATGTCCATAGTCTTGTTGCAAACTCCAATGGCCAGACCCCCAGATCTGCCAGATGCATCAAGTGCATGGAATGTCCAATTCGGGAGCCAAGTAGAAAGGGAGCGGATGAGATGGTCCGCTGGGCAGAGGGTTTCCTGTAGAAAAATAACATCCAGACGATCCGAGGTAATTAACCTCCTGAGGGCTAGTTTTTTGGCTGAACTAGCAAACCCTCTACAGTTGTAAGAGAGGATTTTCATGAGGAATGAGGGGGAGGGCCATCCTTCGCTCTAAGGGCCCCAAATATGGTGTGCTGTCGCCCAAGGGCGACCTCCTCATCCGCAGTCTGCCTTGCTTTAGTGATACGGGATGGTCGACCTCGACCGGTCTTGTGAAGGGTGGGGGGACTAACAGGGTCAAGACCAATAACATCAGGTCCTCTGTCTTTGATGCGAGGATGGAGGGAATAACGGGGAGATGGCTTGGAAAGTGCAGAGGTCGAAGAAATCAGAGGGGGGGGAGCCAATGGTGGAGGAGGCGGGATGGTGCAAGTGAGTGATGTATGAGCATGAGTGAGAGGAGTAAAAGACACAGGGGGAACAGATTGTGAAGTGTCCGATGAAATGCAGGATGCATGAGAAGTCAAAGAGTTAGGAGGAAATGACATACCCGTAACCGCTGTGTCCATCGGAGGGGTCAGTGTGTGCTCCTGAGCCTCTGAGGATGATGGCGGTGCCGGGGGAGGTGATGCAATCTCCAAACTTGCATGTCCAGGTCCATGCTGGGGCGCACCGACCCCTGGTGAGCGCTGAAGGGTCACAGAAGGTTGTACCGGGTGCTGGTCCAGAGGAGTCGTCCGGTTGATATCAGTGACCTCTTCTTGCTCATTCCTTTGAGCTTTCCTTAGAAGCGAGCAGTCTCTGTAGAGATGCCCAACCTTGTGGCATCTGCGACAGCGATATGGGATGCCCTCATAGTCAATGATCTGCCTTCGCGCCGATTCTCTCCACTGTATAGTAATGTATTCATATAGGCCTCCCCGAGTAGTCCACGGTCTCCAGGTCCTCCATAGTTATGTGCTCCTCGGAACGGTGAGTGCTTAGCAGTGCAGTGAAACCAAGCGAAAACGACATGTAGCAGTTGAAAGTTGAAACCGCCTCTATGTTGAAACGCAAAACAGCCGCAGGTAACCGAAGTAATCCCCGAGAAGTCGTATACCCGGATAGTAGGCGATAAACAGCTTCAGGGTAACGTTCCAAGTAACGAAAGACCGGACGGTAACAAGAGCGGTAGAGTATCGAACGGCGGAAGCACAGGTTAAAGTGAACGGAGGGAGTTACCAGTGACAGCTTGTAGGTAAAGGGAACGGAGCGGGTAAAACAGCGTCTGCAGGGTTACAGAAACCCTAACCGAACCCTGTACGCACGGTATACCCTCGCAAAGGCCTCATCCTCCAAGACTTCATTATATACAACCCATGAGCACAAAACCATGGGAAACAAAAACCATGTTCCCAAAAGCACTACTATTTGACCAAGTAACTTTGAATCTTTCACCGTGTCAAATTTTACTTAACAATCCCTCCTTCAAACTTGACATGGGGTTTCCCTTGACCAAAATCAACCGAACTGGCGAAGTGAGGTAACCCGTTCACCTCTAGGCTATATCCCCCTCAAATTTTATATCCAAGATATAATTCGGCATGCCTCCTATCACCTAGGTCTAACTCCACACTTTACTAGTAATTTTCCAAGGGCACACATGCCTTGCCAAGTATTACAGTGGTATGCCCATTTACAAGTAATAAATTTTTTAACTCCATTATAAAATAATAATATTTTCCTTTTCATTTTTTTATTGCCATCCTCTCACCCAATTCTCTTCTCTCCATATCTAGCTTTCGTGCTTGTTCTCCTATGAACCTATGCACACCGAACTCTAATTTTCTCTTTCCATTTCATGTTCATGTGCTTCATGCTCATCACCTAGGATTCCTCCTCATGCAACCTCAGAAACATTTTCTTCGACACATCACACAAAAATACTAACCACACCATGAATATAATCTAGAATCCACATGCTCTGTATTTCCATTGCTCAAGAATTTATTCTCCTTTAGTTCTTCCATTGAATTCACTTTATTCTTATTTCCATACTCTTGTGCCTTTCTCACGCTCACCAGGCCAAATAAACCATTGACAAGAAAGGCTCCCCTCTGAAGCCAACACTAGGATCAGATATATCCATCATATTCAAGTCACTAAGCCATAAATAAATCTTTGGCTCTAATACAATGCTAAAATTACCAGAGAGATTTAAATGTACTGAGAGAAACTATAAACCAACCAAAAACAAATTACAAAACATAAATGCAATGTTTTATCCTTGAAAACCCAAATCTAAGGAAAAACCAACTAATATAATTCTATTAGTATCCTTCGCTAAAACTCAACTTATGGGTTTTAAGCCTATATAGAAATTACTTGCAAACATATTCTTAAAACAAAAAGATATACAATGGCAAGAACATAAAACAAATATACACAAAGATTTTCCCCCGGATCCTAAAACTGGGAATACCAGATTGATTTTTTCATTATATTCCTTTCAATGTTACAATATATATATATATATATATATATATATTCCGAAGCATTCATAAACCCCAATCCACTAACCTTGGATTAGAGCATAACCATAGTTCCCTTGATCAGATCTACAAATGCCATGGGAAAAAGCCACCATCCCCAAAAACCATGCGCAAAATGATGGGTAGGTCCGCCCACCATCTTTGTATGCCCCCTATCATTGGGCCCACCGAACTATCATTGGGTCCGCATAAAATAATTTTTTTCCAGGACTTTGCCCCGGACACTGTTGAAAATGGAAATAAGAAATGCTAAAAATAGCATTTCAGGATATACTCCAACTCAGTTGGAAATAGCAAAAAAATAGAAATGATAAAAATAAAATTGCTATAAATAGCATGTTGATATTGCAACAAGATGATGGAGCTTAGTGAAAAGAGTCGCCTTCACTAAGTGGGCCCGCAGGCTATTTTTGGCGCAAGTCTATTTTTAGACTATGTCTATTTTTAGACATATGGATCATGTCTATGGATTGCAGGTTGCTGTTTATGGATGATTGGTCAAGTTGGGAAAAATAGATGGACTTCTATTTTTGATCAAAGTGTGAGTGATCACAGTGTGAGTGATCAAAGTCTATTTTTAGACTGGCTGTCAAAAATAGAAAAGTCAAATATTATTGTCTCATAATAATATTTGGACTATAAACTTGATCTTATTCTCTTGGAGCACTTCAGTTTGAGCTACAGAGGTGGCACATGCAGCTGTCAGAAGGAAATATGCTTTTCTTATGAGTCAGTTGAGTTGTTGCATGCATGACTTCAGTTAGAACTCAATCAGTTGAGTTTGCTGGAGTTGATTGTGGAGTTGATGGAGTTGTGTTCAATTTGACTTGGTTAAACTAGTTGTAATTAGTCTAACTGCAAATAGACTAATGATGAGTTGTTAAACTAATTATTAACTCATGATGCAACTAATGAATACATCAGTTAACTCAGTTGCATGTCAGTGCATGTTCAGTTCAACAGGGACAGGTGGTAGAGAATCAGATTGCTATCAGTTGTGACTATAGTTGTGCATCAGATCTTGCAGAATCAAAGGATTGAGTATGCCAATGAGTTTGCTCATGTATTTGCCCAGTATTGTAGCCTTTGATCACGTCCAACAAAGTGTGAGTGATTATTTTGAGGTGAAATACGAGTTTGGTAAGCCATTCTCATCAGTTCTTGAGCAGTGGAGGCAGGCAAGCAGTGGAATAGATTTGGAGATCAGATCTTAGTTGTATTGTGTGTAACAGGTGGAGCTGGTACTGGATTGCTTGTGATAAGCATTGTACTTTGTAATGTTACAGGGTATCAATCATTAATATACAGATAGTGTGGGGTTTTTAGCGAGATGCTTTCCCGGGTTACATACTGTGTTAATGTGTGAATGCTCTTGATGTTTTATTGTTATTGATGCTGCTATATTGATGATCAACGTAGAGGAGCTTATGTATTGTGTATTCCGCAATAGTACATGATCAGGATAATCTCTGTTGAATATGTGTTAAATTATTCAAAATTTCTACATAGCATTTCGGGATAGATTCCAATTTTAATTAGTCCCTGAATTAAAATTGAGAATTAAAATTTGAATTTGGTCTCAGCAGCTGTTTGAAAGATAATTAATTAATTCATCTTGAGTTAATTAGTTGGAGAAAATCAAACATGAAGTCTATGTGAAGACATGCAACAATTATCCCTTTGATTGAGGAAGTTATCCCTTAATTAATGAGATCAGGATGAGTTGTACTTTGAGTTGTAATTAGTTAGCTCAGTTAACTTAGTTAAGTCTGGTTAGATTAGTTCCAACAGTTTGAGGAACTAATTGTGAGTTCAGTTAGTTAATGCATGCATGCATGCAACTAGTGTACTTCAGATAACTTAGTATTCTCTCATAAATAACTTATGCATGTCAGTTCAGACAAAGACCCAGTTGAGATCAAAGGAAGGGACATTGTACTATCAGTTGGAGGAATTTTCCTATATAGGAAACTCATCCATGCAGAAGGATATATCTCCTTCAGATTTGCGCAGTAAATTCAGAGGTCAGTGTTGTGTGTGAGGTGAGAATCATAGAGGTTGCAGCTGGAGGACCCAAGAGAAACTGCGCAAGGAAATAGGAGGCTTGGAGGACTGAAGGAAGGCACAGGTGTTTTCTATTCTGTTTATGAGAAGTAGTGAGGGATTGTACTGAGAGCTAGATATCTTGTGAGCTAAATCTTTGTGTAATCCTGAGATATTTCCACTTGTATGATATACAGATAGTGGATTTTTTAGCTGAGGCTTTCCACATAGTATTCTTCTATGTTCATGTGTGATTGATTTCTCATTCTCTGTTATATGTGTTCTATTTGATCTTGCTCAAAATCGATTAAGCTTCCACAAGTTTGTTTGTAGAAGTAGATCAAGTATTTTTCTTTAGTATATTGCAAAATCAGTTTAATCTACGGTGAAATTTCTACATGGTATTAGAGCCAGGTTTTGTAGAAAAAGTTCTACATGGTATCAGAGCAAAGGTGATCAAAGCAGTGAACAATATACAAAGAAGAAAATTCAAAGTAAAAAAAAAAAATTGGGCCGCGAGTTTTCAGAGCAGATCTGAATATTTTTGTGCAAAATTTTCAGAAAAAAATAGAAGATCTGGATTCCTTGTGGAAAAAGACCCAAATTCAAAAAAAAAATTGGCTGAATCAGAGTTCGGATGAGGGAGATATCGCTGATTTAAAATTAGCTCTTTTTCTAGAAAATTTCATGACGGCGGGAAAGATGAAACAGATTGGTGTGCTAGCCAAGAACCTGTATTCTCTTGAGGTTCAAGATGCATGCAAAGCCTTGAGGAGCAAGGCAAAGGTTAGAGACTTGGTGGTTGAGAGGGAGAGTACATTACCTCTCAACATGCAACCCCAGAAGAAGCCTTAGAAGCAGCTTAAGGAAATTGTGGAACAACCATAATTAGAGAAGTCGAGAGGAGACCGAGTGGAGGAATCCACTCATGTAGAGACCTCCAGTAGGGGGGAATTTCAAGCCAAGTGGGAATAGGGATCACATGCAGCCATACCTCCAGGTGTGAGGTGGGGCGAAGTGAAGTGATAGTCCCAAGAAGGCTGAAATAGGGGCAAGATCCTTGAGGTACCCAACCTATTTGATTAGAACTTGCTATGGGAGCCCAGACGAGGATTAGTAGGACTGGTTGAGTGGGTAGAGACGATTGTGGATGGAGCGGCAGAGAGAGCTACAGTGCAGGAGTCCCAAGATAGCGCAGAGCTAGCAGGCTATAGCAATGCGAGAGGCACAGGAGTGTTGCACCAGTGCATGATGGCACATAGAGGTGTGCAATGGTGCGAGATGTTGGGAGTTTTTACAGCAGCGCAGAGGTCAGAGAGGGAGCACTTGTCAGTGGCAGAGGGAGCTTCAACATCAGAGGGTGTTTCTAGCCCAACAGGGAGGTTAGTTGGGAGATCAGTTACTTACTTCTCAGTAACTGAGTTACAGTGCAATAGTGGGCAGCACGATGCAACATGATGAGAGGAGGTGTAGTGCAGATATAGTGCTGGGAGACAGGACCAACAACAACACGGATGCAGCAGGAGGAATCAGTGTGATTGATGCAGTCAGAGATCAAAGTGACAGAGGCTAGAGCAGTCAGATATTGAAGGGCACAGTGTGCAAAGTTTTCAGTCGACAGAGGCAATATCAGTCAGAGACTTTGATGACAGAGGCATCATTCTGATTCAGGTTGGATATTTTTTGTGCTCCTAGAGTTGTTGGAGAAACAACACTTGAGAGAAGTGTTGCATGCAAAACATTCCAAAGGTTCAGGATCGGGTTTGAGTTGAATACCTTTCTTGTTGAGAGGGAGTGTTGAAAATGGCAACAAGAAATGCTAAAAATAGCATTGCTATAAATAGCATTTCAGGATATACTCCAACTCTGTTGGAAATAGAAAAAAATAGAAATGCTAAAAATATCATTGCTATAAATAGCATTTCAGGATAGATTCCAATTTTAATTAGTCCTTGAATTAAAATTCGAATTTGGTTTCAGTAGATGTTTTAAAGATAATTAATTAATACATCTTGAGTTAATTAGTTGGAGAAAATCAGACATGAAGTCTATGTGAAGACATGCAATGATTATCCCTTTGATTGAGGAAGTTATCCCTTAATTAAGGATATCAGGATGAGTTGTAATTAGTTAGCTCGGTTAACTGAGTTAAGTCTAGTTAGATTAGTTCCAACAGTTTGAGGAACTAATTGTGAGTTCAATCAGTTAATGCATGCATGCATGCAACTAGTGTACTTCAGATAACTAAATATTCTCTCATAAATAACTCATGCATGTCAGTTCAGACAGAGACCCAATTGAGATCAAAGGAAGGGACAATGTACTATCAGTTGGAGGAATTTTCCTATATAGGAAACTCATCCATGTAGAAGGAATTATCTCCTTCAGGATTGCGCAGTAAATTCAGAGGTCAGTGTTATGTGTGAGGTGAGAATCACACAGGTTGTCGCTGGAGGACCCATGAGAAACTGCGCAAGGAAATAGGAGGTTTGGAGGACTGAAGGGAGGCACATGTGTTGTATATTTTGTCTATGAGCAGTAGTGAAGGATTGCACTCAAAGCTGGATAGCTTGTGAGCTAAAGCTTTGTGTAATCCTAAGATATTTCCACTTGTATGATAATACAGATAGCAGGGTTTTTAGCTGAGGCTTTCCCCAGAGTATTCTTTTGTGTTCATGTGTGATTGATTTTTCATTATCTGTTATATGTGTTCTATTTGATCTTGCTCAAAATCGATTAAGCTTCCGCAAGTTTGTTTGTAGAAGTAGATCAAGTATTTTGCTTTAGTATATTGCATAATCAGTTTAATCTACGGTGAAATTTCTACAAACACATACCCAACATGACCAAGCTGGCCAAGTGAGCCTTCAGCAGTCAACTCCCCTGGCCCATTACAATGAAGTCTTCCAAATCCTTTTCAAGGATTCATTATATATGATCCACAAGTAAAAAATTATGGGAAACCAAAACCATTTTCCTAAAACCATTATTGTTTGATCGAGTAACTGACTTTTTCACCATGTCAAGTTTTACCTAACACAAGATGCATCAGAGATAAAACAATTACATAATTCTCCTAGTAGAATGCTCCATAATGACCATCCAAAAATAACAAGTGATCCAAAATATGAATGAAACCAATATAGATGTGTGATTCCCAAGGAAACCCACTCCATGGATGAATGGGCAAAGTGATGATTAGATGGATTTCTCAACAAAAAAAATGTAGTCAAAGTCCAAAATTGTATTGAGAAATGTAGCTCAAGCAAGAAATTTTTTCACATGGTTCAATATGAATGCACATGATGTGGATCGAGACATTTCTTTAGAGACCATTTATGAAAAGTGGAAAATAATTTCATTTCATTATTTCACTTGAAATATGGAATAAAAAAATAAAAGTCTTATGTTTTTGAAATCAACTATTATAAGGAATCTAAATGAAATGTTGTAGAAGTTATAAAACATCAATGACAAAGACTATGATTTAATCTTATATGTGCATCACTTTTTTGAGATAGGCACCAACTAGAATTGGGGAGATTAGTGTTGAAAATATTATATATATTCTCTAAAATCATATATAGGAAAATATAGGAGAGGTCAAATACACATGAGAAGGGAGCAAGGGAGTTGGAGGAAGGAGTGAATTAAGAAGGTGTTGATGCCCCAAAAATCGTTGTATCAACATTGGGGGATAACCACCCGGTCCGGACCTTAATATAGCTCCTTTTCCGTTTGGAATGGTGGCTCCGACTAGATATAATGGGACCAGTTTCCCAATAATGAATAAAAGGGGATGGATGAGTGATTGATTTCTAGTAAATGATAATGAATGGATGACCTAATCTATCAGTGAAAATATAAATAACTATTCTATCCCGGGAGGCTTCTATTCTTTGAAGTGCAACGTTTGATAATCTCTGTTCATTGATAGGCATATAGATGACTCTAAGCAATAAACATAGATATTCCTTTACTTAATGATTACTTTGTTCAAATAGTTGAACAAAGTGATTAACACATTGTTACACCTATCTTTTTATATTACCGATACATGTATGATTAAAAGGAAAACATGTTGTAAACATCCAGTAGTGGAAAGTATAAAGAATGCCGTTAAAACACATGCATATATCTGATAATAGCAAGAGCGATCAAACAACAATTCACATAAAAGGAATGAACTCAGACATAGATAATAGTACCATATGAGCTGCAAATCACTCCCAATATCAATCGCTATTTGGATTCCTTCTTTCGACGCAGAAACACTTTTAAACAAAGGCAGTAGTGCACATTCACATAAAAGCTTCATTATCAAAATTGGAATAATTGGCCCAGTCTTTATAAAAGAATATGCCTGAAGTACAATAGTGCAACTTCAGGT
Source organism: Pinus tabuliformis (assembly GCA_031772625.1). Classification (NCBI taxonomy): domain Eukaryota; kingdom Viridiplantae; phylum Streptophyta; class Pinopsida; order Pinales; family Pinaceae; genus Pinus; species Pinus tabuliformis. The sequence goes on along the minus strand of CM062813.1, from coordinate 869,219,344 downwards.
TTAAGTCATATACAAAAACTTACGACCCTTTCTAAATACATGAAAGGGTCTATAAATACTTGATTAAAACTAACTAACTATGAAACTAAAATCCTATTTAATTGGTACAACTTGATTCTGAATATCTTCCTCACGACAATCTGGCAGTCGGCAGCATGATTCATCACTTAGGTTGTTTGCCTTTAGACCTTAGCTGGCATATTGCAAGCATTGGTTCCACTTCTGGTGGTCGGTTGAGACGAGAATTGAGTTGGGCAGCATAGGTGGCATCTTGTATATTGGGAATGATACACCCGATTGCATCTGTGAGGCACTTGAGGGCGACTCTCTGGCTGTATGGTTTGACTAAGAACAACCAATAGGTGTCCCATGTCAAACTGTTAATTCCTGCGATTAATCTCCCATTTTTCTCCAGCTCTTGATAACATGACTGCTCCAATGTTTTAGCCGATATCAATTTACCTGGGGTACATTGAGAAATCATGTTAGATAAGTAGAGAGTATCATTAATCAATTCAACCAAATTACTTGTGGTTAATTTGCATCTTGAAACTGCTCTCTCTGCTTTCATTAACTGGGACTGCCATTCCATAAATAATATCTCTTTATGCGATTCTAGGATTTTTGGCAAATTAGCTGCCTGTCCCTCAACAGTGTCTTGCCACTCAAGAAAATTAGTCAAGGTCTCATCGGCCTGCTCCAAGTCTGTTCTAGCATCAGCCGATTTATCACCTATTGATGTTGTTAAGTCACATAAAGGTTCTGCTTGGGCGATTTGTTGACATAACAGCCTTATCTGTGTTACCAATGCCTTGTTTATCTGTAATGCCTCTGCTCTGAATTCAGCTGGCTGTGGAAGATTCTTGGTTTTCTCTATTTGGGCTGATAGTTGAGCAATTTGCTCATCTTTCGACTTCAGCATTTGTTCATTCATTGCTTTTAGTTTTGCCAATGCTTCCGACAGCTCTTTCTGCTTTTGAACTGCACTGGAATCAATTCTCTGTTTCTCTTCCTGCAATTGTTTATTCAATTGATTATTTATTTGTTGCTGTGTAAACAATTGTCGTTCTGCTTGTTCTGCCTTCTGCTGTGCCTCCGATAGTTGTGCTTGTAGCAAAATGATTTCCTGGTCTTTTCCTTTTAATAGATTACTCACCTCTGATGCCTTGTCTATGGTGGCTGTCGAATAGGCTCCAACATATTGGGACAGTTTTGTTAGGTCATCAGAGGGATCAAACTCCTCCTTCCAAACCACGTTGCCCGTCACTGTTTGTTCAGGGAATAGGGAAGGTTGATCAGTCCTTCTCCTTTTCCGTTGTCGTTTTACTACAGCCTTGTGCTTTGGGCTGTAAAAGACATCTAAGGGAGGAATTTCTTCTACTTGCAAAACAATCTGATCGGAGGGATCCTTAGGAATTATCTCTATTCCTGTAGAACTGGGTAGGCCACTGGTTCCACTTGGAACCTGTTTAGATGTTGTCTCCTGTGTGTCAGCCGCTTTTGATGTTTCGGCTTCCTTCGAGCACTCAAGATTGCTGATGATTGAGTCGAATTGCTGCCATTCCTGGAGCAATTTCGGGTCAATCTGGGCATCTACATTCACCTCTATGCTGCTCTGTTCCTGCTCTTTTCTCTCGGTTTCCTCTTGCTCTTTTGTCTGGGTTTCCTCTTGCACTTTTGCATGCACTTCCTCCTGCTCTTTTGATGTAGCAGGAGGTTCCTTAGTGAGTCGCTACTCAGGCTCGCTTGATTTTGTCGTTGGGGTCGTTGCTAACAGATCTAGAGGCAGAGTTTGCAACCTTTGTTCTCTAAGTTTGTTAAATTCAACTAACCCATCATCCTGATATTCCATTTTGGCCAGTGATTTAACTTGGGATATTGACTTGGCTTAGGAGAACAGGTCATCGAACATATCTTCTTTATGATCAAATTTAGTTAATTTTGCCTGTTCAAGTGCATTGTAGGCGACTTTGTTTGGATCAAATCACCTATTAGGAAGAGTTGCTAGACTTAGTGCCTTAATTTTATCAGCTTCTTTCTCTGCATGTTTAAAGTCATGCAGAGCGTAGACACTGCATCTTAGAGGAAAAGGAGGCCAAACCTGCTTCTTTTTACTCTTCAGAGTCAGTGTAACTCCTTCGGATGTAATCTGATAGGCTACCTCCCTGGCTAACAGTTTATCAGGTATGTACAAAGGGAGGACATGAGGTTTGGCTTGGCTGCCGAAAACTCTTACATAGGTGAATTTTTCTTCTCCAAACCATCTTCCTATGGATGTCAAGTCAACCCATGCTTGGTAGGAAATCTTAGGAGCAGGTTTATCAAAAGTAGAATAGTAAATGGGTAACATAAAACCGTTGCAAACTTGATATAAATGGTGCTTATAGTGAGCTTTCCATAACTTCTGATGGTATATATGAATGGGCATGGGGTCTTGTGGAGTCCATCTCCATCCAGGCACAGGAAATTCATAATTAAAACACAGGGTGTCCAAGATATAGGCACTATAGTAGAATGGCGGAATAAACCTTTCAGTAATGCGGGATTTGCTTCTAAACTCAAGGACTGCGGTTGCTAGCTTATCAGACAGTATAGTTGCCCAATCCATTGTTTCACTATTACATGCTGCCTCCATCAAAGGAACCATTTCTATAGTGAAGTTTGCGGAATCATGCAACCCCCATAATCTACACATCATTATCCCGGCATAACAATAAGGAGAACACAAAGAATCAATAGAGTACTTACCCGAAGACTCATGCTTGTGTTTTGCCTCCAATCCCGAATGGGTTCAGATTCAATTTTGTTCTCATCTTTGAATTTCTCCAAGAACGCCTTGTTGTACTTCTTCTCCGGTACAGGAAAATGGTACATTTGCCTCAAATCATCAGGTTGAAATGAACCGAAGATTCTCCCATCCATGGTGCAAAATGTTCTGTTTGTGATTGGGATTTCTTCAATTGCCCACCTCACTACATCTGTATATGGGAGAATTTGTTCCCGGGCTGCTATCCGATGAAGGAAAGAGTCAGCTAAATCCTTTAGAGTAGCGTCAGATTTTTGAGTCGTGTCTGTTGTGGCTTGCACTGCTGTTACCTCGGGTCCTTCGGCCTCAATTAAATTATAGGTGCTTAGCCAAGTAGTTTTGCCGAGTCCTAGACATGTAGTGTCGGATATCAGTCCTTTTCTTTTTGTTCCTGGATCGGTGGTGGGTTGTCCTGTGGCTGGCGAAGCGGAAGCTGTTGCGGTCTTCTTAGACTTCTTCCCCATTCTGCTTGAATTTACTGCTTCGGAAGAGCTCTGCACAGGAGTGAAAATGAACGTAATGCGGAGAATTGGTGGCGCAAACCAAATATGAATGAGATATATTAATCAATGCATGATGGAGGATTAACTTAAGGTGGTCGCGGATATAATCTGTGAAGAGATTTTAGACTGACTATCTCATTAAATGGCCATTTAAACCTGTCAATCCTTTAAATGCTCATCATATCGTTTATTGGCCGAATGATTCATTCAAGCGTGGCTTTGATGTTTTGGCGGTTGAGCGTAAGTGAATCGCTATCAGGAAGATAAGGCCTTTAATACTAATTAACTGTAATATCCCGGCTTTATCAATCCTTTTTGAAATCCGCGCTTTTAGCTTTATCGCAATCGGCCATCGGGGAAAGCTTAAGTTTTTATATTTGGTTCCTTTCGGAATCCTCGATTGCTGATAGCGATATCGCCAATTCGCATCGGGAGTTTTAACTGAGGGCTTTGAAAAGCATGCATGGTACATCTCCGATCGCCGATAGCGATATCACATCGCATCGGAGCGAAAAGGGGCTTTTGTTATGATAACTTGTCATTGCTGATATCCGATAGCCTTTTGTGCATTGTCGCGTCGAAGAAAATCAATGGGTCTTTTAAGTCATGCCTCCCTTGTCATTGCGATATGCGATCTTGCGATCGCTTTATCGCAATGATAAAAGATTACTCATTTATATGTTATAAGACCGATTAATTGGTTTATCAAAAAGGTTTTATAATGTTTTTATTTTGTTTCGGACCTTTTTGAATAATAAGTTGATACCAATTTAAATAAAAAGGGACCCATTTCATATTATAGTTTTGAGAATAAAATTCGTATGAAATGGGGGGGTTGTTGTAGAGCACAACAATTGGCGATTCGCTGGAAGAAACAATTATCTCTGAAAAGTATTGAAATACTTAAACTTTCTCTAAATAGGAATCTCATCAAAGAGGAAAATTCTAATATAACTAGGTATATATGCATTCCAAATAAAATAAAACTATATTTGCTAATTTCCTCTCTTGTTTAAAATTAGATACATTCTAAGTTTTAAATTGGCCTCTATTGGTTGATAATGATAAAACGGAAAACCTTTCCAAATCAACTTTTAGAATTGACTCGTCTGTCATAGGTAGAGCCTCTGCTGCCAGTAAACGTTCATAGTTTCGACAGGGATACCTTTTAACCATATTACTGTCCATTATCCCATCCACTTCAGAGTATAATTAACAGAATGAATTCAAAACATGCTTTCATATTTTGTATTTCTTTTACTTTTCTGTTATTTTGTAAGATAAAAAGTCATTGTCCTGGTTTGGTGGCCAGCTGAGTGACAATGCCGTTCACTGGTAGTAATCTAACCGAACAAGCTGGCTCATGATGAGACCCCTTGTCTTATAATAAGCCATTACCCTGTTTTGGTATGCAGTGTTGGTAATGTCAGTTAAACTATTTCCCGATGATCATGGTAAGCAGGCTTGTAATAAGACCTCTTATATTTTATATCAAATATTTTAGAATTACACTCTGAGTAATTACAAACTTCGATGAATGGGATGGACAATTTTCTCCTTAAGAGAGAATGGATGACAAGGTAAGAGTTGAGGATGCTGAAATTGGATTTACCTTCTGTTTTGATATTATAACCTTTTTTGTGACCAATTTGAAAACATAAAATGATTTACAATACTTCTAAATTTTGAGAAGATTTCACAAAAATTGAAATGCGGTTTCAGAATGCAATTATACCTAGTTTCCTAGAAATTATCCCTTTTGTCTAAGGCTTCTATTATTTTAAAAGCAAATATCAACACTACTTCTTTGAGCAACTTTTTCATACAGCAAAGGTCAATGGAAGATACCTTACAACTTTATTTCCTAATGGTCCTACAAACTACAAATCAAACTAAAAAGGAGAAGGGGTTACCTCCTCAATTGAAGAATTTCTTTAAGATAAGGCCATTAACAGGGAGAGAATCTCTCAAACCTGATAAATCTTGTAATATGAAGGTTGAATGGCCTATCTTCACGCAGATCTGAAATGGCCCAAGCCACATTTTCTGGAACTTGGTGTGTTTTCCTTTATCCTCATGGGCTTTGTCCCATTTCAGAACTAAATCACCGACTTGAAACTGTTTTGAACCGGATGAAGTTGAATCAAAGGATGACTTGATAATTTGCTGATGTTTTGCATGAATAACCTTGGCTTTTTCTCTTTCCTCTTCTAATTTTAGGATTTGATCATGTCTAAGTTGAATAGAAGAAGAAGGGCTTTCCTCAATAAACTGAACTAGGGCTAGAGAAGGAAGGACAAGATTTTTTGGTAGTACTGCTTCTTTTCCATACACAAGATTGAATGGGGAAGAACCTATGGAAGCTTTCTGTGTTATCCTATCAGCCCATAGTGCGAATATTAAAGATTTATGCTAGTTTTTATGATTCTGTTCGATAGTTCGCTTAATAATCTTAATTAGATTTTTATTGGTAGATTCTGCTAAACCGTTACCTTGGGGATAGTAATTAGCAGAATATTTCAATTTAAATCCTCTTTTAATAGCGAAATCAAACATAGCATTGCCTGAGAAATAAGATGCATTATAAAAAACAAGAGCATTTGGGACACCAAACCTGGTAATGATGAATTGATCTATGAATTCTATAATTGCCTCAGAATTTGTTGTCTTTAACGGAATTGCTTCAACCCACTTAGAAAAATAATCCGTGGCAGTAAGGATATACTTATGCTGTTTGGAAGAATGTGGAGTGATTTCTCCGATGATGTCCAATCCCCATTGCTCAAATGGTTGTTCAATGTTGACTGGTTGCAAAGGGAAAGCTGGCTTTCTTTGTCTTCCACTAGAAGTTTGACAACTTCGGCATTTCCTTACATATTCATGAGCATCTCTAAACAGGGTGGGCCAATAATATCCAGCATGAATGATTTTGTGGGTTGTTGTGTCAGCTCAAAAATGTCCTCCTGCTGGTCCATCATGTAATTCCTGCAAAACCTTTTGTGCTTCAGGTTTTTCTAGGCATCTTAATAAGATTGAATCATAATTTTGCCTAAAAAGTACATCATCAACAATTGTGAAATTTCTTGCTTTCAATCTAATGGCCCTCTTGCTTTTATAAGACAGGTTAGGGGGTGCATATCCATTTTTCAAATAAAAGATCAAGTTTGCATATTGTGATTCAGAATCAATAATACTTATCTGATTGATTTCTTCGAAATGTTCTGTATCACCTGGTTGTTGAATGTTGGATGCTCCTGCCAATAACCTGCAAAAACCTTGGCCTCTAACAATCTTTGCTGGCTTGATTTCCAAGTCATATTCTTGAAGTGTTGTAACCTAGTTTTCCCTTTTTTCACCTAATTCCCTTTGGATTAATAGTTGCCTTACTGTAGAGAAAGGAACTATGACTTTTGTATGGGCTTTTAAAAGGAAGGGTCTGTAATGTTTGACAGCTTTATATACAGCAAAGACTTGTTTTTCTACTTCGGAGTAATTCAGTTCGGCACCCTGCAAGTTTGAACTATAGAATGAAATGGGTGCTTCAATATTGTGATCATTAATCTGAGTGAGTACTGCTGCATAAGACAAATCGGATGCGATAGTATACAATGTGAAATGATTAGAAAAATTAGGAGTATTTAAAGCGGGGGCATTAATTTGTTTGATTAAATCAAACGCTTCCTTTTCTGCTGATCCCCATCTAAAAACTGAATTTTTCTTAATCATAGTTTGTAGTGGCAAAATGATGTGAGAAAAGTCTGGAACAAATATTTTAACAAAATTGATTTGGCCTAAAAATGACTGCATGGATTTTTTATTATGAGGAAAAGGGATTTCAGAGATCTCTTTGATCCTACTCGGATCAATATAAATGCCATCTTTGGAGACAATAAAGCCCAAAAGCTTTCCTTGGTCAAGAGCAAAGAAGGATTTTTTAGGATTGAGTGAAATACCGTACCTTCTGCAGCGTTGAAATATTTGGTTCAAATCATGCAAATGATTGGTTCTCTTTTTAGAAAATACAGTAATATCGTCTAAGTAGACAACTACTGTTTTATTGATCAATCCTTTGAAAGCTATATCCATCGCTCTTTGGAACGTGGCTCCTGCATTAATCAGTCCAAAAGGCATCTTCTGATAAGCATAAGTTCCCCACTTTGTCCTGAATGTAGTTTTAAGTCTGTCATCAGGATGAACCAAAACTTGGTTGTATCCTGAAAAACCATCTAAGAATGACATCAATTCAGAGCCTGCTACTGAATGGAGTATCTGCTCCATAGTAGGTAATGGGAAATTGTCTTTTAGGCTTGCCTTATTCAGATTTCTGAAATCTATACAAATCCTGATATCGCCATTTTTCTTCCTAACAGGCACCATATTGGAGACCCAGTTCGAGTGTCGAATGGGAAAAATAATCTTGGCCTTTAAGATTTTATTAAGTTCAGTTTTATTTTGACTCTCTAGTTTCGAATGTATTTTCCTGAGCTTTTTTTGAATTGGTTTTTGTTCTGCGAGCATTGGAATAGTATGCTGGATGATGGATGTATCATACGTCTTTAAATCATCATACTTCCAAGCGAAGACATGTTTATTCTTTCTTAGTAGTCTAATGAATGCCTTTTTTTCTTCCAGAGAAAGTCCTAATCCTAGATTAATGTTTTGAGGATTTTGTTCAGTGTCAAGATTAATCAACTCAAACCTCAAGGTGGAACTGTGGAGCTTTGTATTGATCACAGGTTTAAATCTGTCTTTAATGTCATAAAGATCCTCCAGTTTCACCACGGGCTTCGGTATTGAGTTTTCTTCATGCTTTTCTCTCATCAGAAGATCATGATCGCTCTCCTCTATAATCTGATCATCATAGGATTTTTCAGAAGTCAAGAATTGTAAAATGTCTTCATCGTGATTGAAAACTCTCTAATTAGTGACATTGTCAGGAATTGACGGCCTAAAAAGCAATTCTACTGAAAATCTATCTGGGCTATAATCTTCGGAAGGTAGGAGTTTTGAAGCAACATTGGCTAGCAAGTCGGCTGCCGAATTTTGAGACCTGGGAATGGAAGAGATATTGAATGCTGAAAAGTGCGAGGTGAGTTCTTGCACCAGCGATTGATAATGCTTGAGGTGATTTGAAAGACAATGAATCGTATTTCTCACCTGTTTGACAATAATTTCATAATCGCCGAACACATTTAAATATTTCACTTTAAGGCCAATTGCTTTGTACAGTCCTTGGACTAAGGCTTCATACTCGGCTGTGTTGTTTGTGCATTCAAATTATAACCTACACGACAGCATTGTTTTTTTCCTTGCGGACTAACCAAGATACATCCTTCTCCCAAGCCTTCATTAGATTTAGAGCCATCAAAATATAAAGACCAAAATAAATAATTTTCTACAATTGTATTTACAGTTTTCTCAGTATCACCAAAACATCTTGACCTATCTGTTTGTGAATAATTTTCGATCTGAGATGAAAAATTGTTTACTGAGAAAGGAGATGGTTGGGCTGTGAAGTTGCCAAAGAATGATTCCGACGAATAATTCCCTAAGATATTGTTATTAAATGCTATGGGTTGATTTTCCTGTTCGAACTCTGTGACAGTGTGGGTCATGTGCTTTTCCCGATTGATTTTTATTTGATTTGGCTTTCCATTGTAGGGTAGCCACATATGGGACCAATCGGTAGAAATATACCCATGGAGCTTCTCGGACCAATCCCTACTTAAGATTAAACCATAAAATTCAAGTATATCGGCGATTAGGATATCAATTCTTTGAACTACTCGCGGATCGGCCGATAACCTGATCGTTACAGAGTTGATTTCTCCTACAACCTGTACCTTAGTTCTATCTAGCTGTACAATGTGAATTGCAGATTTCTGGGGTTCAATGTTCAGTTTGGAACAAACCGAAGCTGGCATTATATTTGAGGATGCCCCTGAATCAATCAAACAATTGTGCAGATTACGATTATAAATCTCATAGGTTAATAGGAAAGGAGGAGTATGGGAATTGGATCTGTCTCCAATCAGAATTGTATCAGTAGCTTCGATCCTGCTAGAAGGTGGTTGTCCTGAATCATTTGTAGCTTTAGCACTGGGAAGAGGTGAGGAAGGAACAACATTCAATTCTTTGAGAAGCAATTTCTGCTGATGTTTTAGTTTACTAAGTTCAAACATAGTAATGTTTGCCCTAGTTTTCTTCATATCATCAACGATATTGTAATCCATTGAATCAGATACTACTAATGTTTTAGATGTTGAGGGCATATTTGAGGTTGAAGGTTGGTTTTGGGAAACCGTTGCAGCTGGCTTCCTTGTGGATACCTTTCCCTTTGTTGTTGTGGCACCTGCACTTATTTTCTTTGAAGTTGCCTGGATGGGTTCAGGGGCACCTTTACTCCTAGTAGTGACAGGAAAAGCTTCTTCTTCATTTTCTATATAAGAGTTAGGTAGTATGAAATCCCACATTCCATGGCATTCAACAACTTCCTCTTCATCATCAGTTGCTAAGATTGTTTCCTCTTCTTCTTCTTCAGGGTCTAAATCTGCATTAGATATAACATTCGGTGGTTTTGATTCAGTTTTCTTGAAAGTTCTAAAAGGCCTTTTAGTTGAGGTTTCTGCTACTTGCTTTTTGATTTCATCCATTTCATTTAAAGTCTTAAGGACCTTTTGCAGACCTTCCAGATCGTAGGGATCTTTTGGGGTTTTCTTCTTTGAATCATCTTTAAAAGAAACTTTTTTGGCTTTTCTATCTTCCAGAGCAGCTTTCTTCTCTAGAGCATTAATACATTTTTCCACAGCAAGTGCTTCTTTCATGTTTTCAGCTAAAGTTGGTTTTGCAGCCCTGTCTACAAAAATAGCTATATTGGCAGGTAGGGTAGTTATATACCATTCGCTTCTGATTTGTTCACTTGGTTTGGAGGCCGTTGGGATTTTATTCAAGAGTTTATTGAATCGCACATTGAATTCTTTAATTGGTTCCCTATGCTCTATCCTAAGATTGGAGAGATCATTTATTAATGTGGCTAAAGATCTATCATCTCCATACTTAGTGAGAAACTGTTCTTGGCAAGTGGTCCAACTGGTAATGGAACCAGATGGCAAGGAAAAATACCAGGATCCTGCTGATCCTTGCAAAGTATAAGGGAAGAGCCTAACTACAACATCTTCCTCAGTTACTCCTTTGAGATTAACTGATAACATGAAGTTATTAATATGTTCCTCAGCTTGTGTTCCATCATCTGGGTTAAACTTGGGTAGCCATTTTTCAGGAGCATCAGGTAATGCATGTAATGGTGCAGGCATATTGACCACACTAGGCCTGGTCCATGGATCTGCCATTGTAACACCAGTAGTGGATGATACTACTGTTGAAATTCTAGATGTTTGGGAAGGAGTTAATATCGAGGATTGCGCAGGTTGAGATGTTGAAGTTCCTAATCCCTGATGAACAACAATGTGTAATGAAGGGGTGGATGGTTGACTTCGCACAGGGGAAGATGAGATGGAGGATGTGGATGAAAGTGTTTCACTGTTAGATCCTTCAGTGTTCTTCTTGGCCCTTTTCCTTTTAGGTAAAGGGAACTCAGTAGGTTCAATACCGAGCTTTCCGCTATGAAGTCTAGTGAGGGGATGAGGTAAATTGAACTGCGAAGTCTCACTGCTTTGAGATACTTCAGATTTTTGTGGTGTTATCGAGAAGCCTTGAAGTTTCTGGATGAGTAACTGAACTTCAGGGGACTCGGGACTTAATTGTTCTGGATTATTGTGGGTGAGGGCAATGGTAGTTGATTCCTCTTCTTCTTGCTTGGATACTGGAGAACCAACATGCAATTGGGAAGTACGAGGTGATGTGGAGGGAGAGTTACTCTGAGAATGGTCTATAGATTTGGATTTGCTCGCCATTCATAGTTCATGCCCTCCTTCTAGTGCCAAAAATGTTGATGCCCCGAAAATCATTGTATCAACATTGGGGGATAACCACCCAGTCCGGACCTTAATACAACTCCTTTTCCGTTTGGAATGGTGGCTCCGACTGGATATAATGGGACCAGTTTCTCAATAATGAATAAAATGGGATGGATGAGTGATTGATTTCTAATAAATGATAATGAATGGATGACCTAATCTATCAGCGAAAATATAAATAACTATTCTATCCCGGGAGGCTTCTATTCTTTGAAGTGCAATGTTTGATAATCTCTGTTCATTGATAGGCATATAGATGACTCTAAGCAATAAACATAGATATTCCTTTACTTAATGATTACTTTGTTCAAATAGTTGAACAAAGTGATTAACACATTGTTACACCTATCTTTTTATATTACCGATACATGTATGATTAAAAGGAAAACATGTTGTAAACATCTAGTAGTGGAAAGTATAAAGAATGTTGTTAAAACACATGCATATATCTGATAATAGCGAGAGCGATCAAACAAAAATTCACATAAAAGGAATGAACTCAGACATAGATAATAGTACCATATGAGCTGCAAATCACTCCCAATATCAATTGTTATTTGGATTCCTTCTTTCGACGCAGAAACACTTTTAAACAAAGGCAGTAGTGCACATTCACATAAAAGCTTTGTTATCAAAATTGGAATAATTAGCCCAGTCTTTATAAAAGAATATGCCTGAAGTACAGTAGTGCAACTTTAGGTTTAAGTCATATACAAAAACTTATGACCCTTTCTAAATACATGAAAGGGTCTATAAATACTTGATTAAAACTAACTAACTATGAAACTAAAATCCTATTTAATTGGTACAACTTGATTCTGAATATCTTCCTCACGGCAATCTGGCAGTTGGCAGCATGATTCATCACTTAGGCTGTTTGCCTTTAGACATTAGCTGGCATATTGCAAGTATTGGTTCCACTTCTGGTGGTCGGTTGAGACGAGAATTGAGTTGGGCAGCATAGGTGGCATCTTGTATATCGGGAATGATACACCCGATTGCATCTGTGAGGCACTTGAGGGCAGCTCTCTGGCTGCATGGTTTGACTAAGAAAAACCAATAGGTGTCCCATGTCAAACTGTTAATTCCTACGATTAATCTCCCATTTTTCTCCAGCTCTTGATAACATGACTGCTCCAATGTTTTAGCCGATATCAATTTACCTGGGGTACATTGAGAAATCATGTTAGATAAGTAGAGAGTATCATTAATAAATTCAACCAAATTACTTGTGGTTAATTTGCATCTTGAAACTGCTCTCTCTGCTTTCATTAACTGGGACTGCCATTCCATAAATAATATCTCTTTATGCGATTCTAGGATTTTTGGCAAATTAGCTGCCTGTCCCTCAACAGTGTCTTGCCACTCAAGAAAATTAGTCAAGGTCTCATCAGCCTGGTCCAAGTATGTTCTAGCATCAGCCGATTTATCACCTATTGATGTTGTTAAGTCACATAAAGGTTCTGGTTGGCGATTTGTTGACATAACAGCCTTATCTGTGTTACTAATGCCTTCTTTATCTGTAATGCCTCTGCTCTGAATTCAGCTGGCTATGGAAGATTCTTGGTTTTCTCTATTTGGGCTGATAGTTGAGCAATTTGCTCATCTTTTGACTTCAGCATTTGTTCATTCATTGCTTTTAGTTTTGCCAATGCTTCCGACAACTCTTTCTGCTTTTGAACTGCACTGGAATCAATTCTCTGTTTCTCTTCCTGCAATTGTTTATTCAATTGATTATTTATTTGTTGTTGTGTAAACAATTGCCGTTCTGCTTGTTCTGCCTTCTGCTGTGCCTCCGATAGTTGTGCTTGTAGCAAAATGATTTCCTGGTCTTTTCCTTTTAATAGATTACTCACCTCTGATGCCTTGTCTATGGTGGCTGCCGAATAGGCTCCAGCATATTGGGACAATTTTGTTAGGTCATCAGAGGGATCAAACTCCTCCTTCCAAACCATGTTGCCCGTCACTGTTTGTTCAGGGAATAGGGAAGGTTGATCAGTCCTTCTCCTTTTCCGCTGTCGTTTTACTACAGCCTTGTGCTTTGGGCTGTAAAAGACATCTAAGGGAGGAATTTCTTCTACTTGCAAAACAATCTGATCGGAGGGATCCTTAGGAATTATCTCTATTCCTGTAGAACTGGGTAGGCTGCTGGTTCCACTTGGAACCTGTTTAGATGTTGTCTCCTGTGTGTCAGCCGCTTTTGATGTTTCGGCTTCCTTCGAGCACTCAAGATTGTTGATGATTGAGTCGAATTGCTGCCATTCCTGGAGCAATTTCGGGTCAATCTGGGCATCTACATTCACCTCTATGCTGCTCTGTTCCTGCTCTTTTCTCTGGGTTTCCTCTTGCTCTTTTGTCTGGGTTTCCTCTTACTCTTTTGCATGCACTTCCTCCTGCTCTTTTGATGTAGCAGGAGGTTCCTTAGTGAGTCGCTGCTCAGGCTCACTTGATTCTATCGTTGGGGTCATTGCTAACAGATCTAGAGGCAGAGTTTGCAACCTCTATTCTCTAAGTCTGTTAAATTCAAATAACCCGTCATCCTGATATTCCATTCTGGCCAGCAATTTAACTTGGGATATTGACTCGGCTGAGGAGAACAGGTCATCGAACATATCTTCTTTAGGATCAAATTTAGTTAATTTTTCCTATTCAAGGGCATTGTAGGCGACTTTGTTTGGATCAAATCACCTATTAGGAAGAGTTGCTAGACTTAGTGCCTTAATTTTATCAGCTTCTTTCTCTACATGTTTAAAGTCATGCAGAGCATAGACACCGCATCTTAGAGGATAAGGAGGCCAAACCTGCTTCTTTTTACTCTTCAGAATCTGTGTAACTCCTTCGGATGTAATCTGATAGGCTACCTCCCTGGCTAACAGTTTATCAGGTATGTACAAAGGGAGGACATGAGGTTTGGCTTGGCTGCCGAAAACTCTTACATAGGTGAATTTTTCTTCTCTGAACCATCATCCTATAGATGTCAAGTCAACCCCTGCTTGGTAGGAAATCTTAGGAGCAAGTTTATCAAAAATAGAATAGTGAATGGGTAACATAAAACCGTTGCAAACTTGATATAAATGGTGCTTATAGTGAGCTTTCCATAACTTCTGATGGTATATATGAATGGGCATGGGGTCTTGTGCAGTCCATCTCCATCCAAGCATAGGAAATTCATAATTAAAACACAGGGTGTCCAAGATATAGGCACTATAGTAGAATGGGGGAATAAAACTTTCAGTAATGCGGGATTTTCTTCTAAACTCAAGGACTGCGATTGCTAGCTTATCAGACAGTATAGTTGCCCAATCCATTATTTCACTATTACATGCTGCCTCCATCAAAGGAACCATTTCTATAGTGAAGTTTGCGGAATTATGTAACCCCCACAATTTAAACATCATTATCCCAGCATAACAATAAGGAGAACACAAAGAATCAACAGAGTACTTACCCGAAGACTCATGCTTGTGTTTTGCTGGGTTTTTCCTCCAATCCTGAATGGGTTTAGATTCAATTTCGTTCTCATCTCTGAATTTCTCCAAGAACGCCTTGTTGTACTTCTTCCCGGTACAGGCAAATGGTACATTTGCCTCAAATCATCAGGTTGAAATGAACCGAAGATTCTCCCATCCATGGTGCAAAATGTTATGTTTGTGATTGGGATTTCTTCAATTGCCCACCTCACTACATCTGTATATGGGAGAATTTGTTCCCGGGCTGCTATCCGATGAAGGAAAGAGTCGGCTAAATCCTTTAGAGTAGCGTCAGATTTCCGAGTCGTGTTTGCTGTGGCTTGTACTGCTGTTACCTCGGGTCCTTTGGCCTCAATTAAATTATAGGTGCTTAGCCAAGTAGTTTTGCCGAATCCTAGACATGTAGTGTCGGATATCAGTCCTTTTCTTTTTGTTCCTAGATCGGTGGTCGGTTGTCCTGTGGCTGGCGAAGCGGACGCTGTTGCGGTCTTCTTAGACTTCTTCCCCATTCTTCTTGAATTTACTGCTTCGGAAGAGCTCTGCACAGGAGTGAAAATGAACGTAATGCGGAGAATTGGTGGCGCAAACCAAATATGAACGAGATATATTAATCAATGCATGATGGAGGATTAACTTAAGGTGGCCGTTGATACAATCTGTGAAGAGATTTTAGACTGACTATCTCATTAAATGGAAGTTTAAACCTGTCAATCCTTTAAATTCTCATCATATCATTTATTGGCCGAATGATTCATTCAAGCGTGGCTTTGATGTTTTGGCGGTTGAGCGTAAGTGAATCGCTATCGGGAAGATAAGGCCTTTAATACTAATTAACCGTAATATCCCGGCTTTATCAATCCTTTTTGAAATCCGCGCTTTTAGCTTTATCGCAATCGGCCATCGGGGAAAGCTTGAGTTGTTATATTGGTTCCTTTTGGAATCCCCGATTGCCGATAGCAATATTGCCAATTCGCATCGGGAGTTTTAACTGAGGGCTTTGAAAAGCATGCATGGTACATCTCCGATCGCCGATAGCGATATCGCATCGCATTGGAGCTAAAAGGGGCTTTTGTTATGATAGCTTGTCATTGCCGATATCCGATAGCCTTTTGTGCATTGTCGCGTCAGAGAAAATCAATGGGTCTTTTAAGTCATGCCTCCCTTGTCATTGCAATATGCGATCTTGCGATCGCTTTATCGCAATGATAAAAGATTACTCATTTATATGTTATAAGACCGATTAATTGGTTTATCAAAAAGGTTTTATAATGTTTTTATTTTGTTTCGAACCTTTTTGAATAATAATAAGTTGATACCAATTTAAATAAAAAGGGACCCATTTCATATTATAGTTTTGAGAATAAAATTTGTATGAAATGGGGGGGTTGTTGTAGAGCACAACAGAAGGGAGGAAGAAAAATATGCTAAAAATACCGGCAAGTGCAGTAGGCCATACAATCCATACCACTGCTATAGTTATATTTCTTCGTGCATGAGCCATACATATTTATATTTGGCCATAAAACATCAAATCTAACCGTACAATTTCTTAAGTGTTTTCATGTGTTGAAAAGAAGAAAAGCAATATGTTGTTCAGAATAGGTAGAAATGGAGTAGGCAATGGTGTTGTAGTTGTAACCACTTCTACACAAAGTATACAATTCTATTTGAGGTGATTTAATGATCATACAACTATCGGTTCAAAGTAAGTTTCAAAGGTCACCTTATAAGCTTTGATGAAATGAATGAAATAAAAATTTGAAGGAGAAATCCCTATGTATGTGTTTTATTCCCTCCACTATCTTTTTCAATGATTTTGTAATTGATGCAATGTTCATAAATTTACTTTTTCAACTTCAAATAAACTATGTTTTGAGTTATTTAATGAGAACATTAGGATATTGGTTGTCTAGGTTCGAAAAAATTCACCTGGTATCAAAGTTATTTTTCTAATTGGAATTCTCAAGCATTTACAACAATAAATTAATGATGGAAAGAAAGACCAATAGTTAGAAGATTTCAATATTCCTTTTAATAATTAATTTTGTAGTGTCCCATTCTAGTTGACCGACTTTGATATTACCCTAAACTTGATATAGCCTTATGGCACATACATTATTCTTTGAGGACCTCAAGTCGAGGATACAATTATTTTACTTTTATTATTAGTGGATGTGATAATAATTGTGATGTACTTTTATGTGAAAAATCAACAATAGTTTAATTAGGCAAAAGGGCACGATCAAAGATCATGCCCTTTCATCAAGAGGCACCCGAAGCAATATATAAACTAGAGGCTCTCCTATGTAACATCATAATTCAATTTATTAATAATATATGTGTGTGTGTGTGTGTGTGTGTGTGTTTCTGTCTATTACTGAGCATTGTTGCTTCATCTGGTATCAGAGACATGTTTGGCATCCCTGGAATGTGGTTCCACTATTGCTCGTCCGTGTGCTCCACCTTCACCTTCCTCTATCTATGCTTTCTGTTGATACTGTTCTTTTTCTGCCCTGCCATACTTCCACACTTCCTCGCTACACCCTCCCCCATACATTGTTGATCATCCTGACCACCTATCTCACCCGTCGACTAATAATCCTACCTGTGCATGCTTCCTTTTTCCACCGCCCTGTACTTCCCCATCATGTGACCTTGTTTCTCTATTGTGACCTCCTTCCTGACTGCGTCACCTCCTCTGAGTCACTGTCGTGTCCCTTTCCAACCATTCTTCTATTCCCTGCCACCTTCTTCCTGACAGTCATATGTTCCGTCGAGAGTTTCGCTAGCCGTGGTCTCCTTGTCGTGTTCCCCTTTAAATTTCTACTTGGTTCCGACTGTTCCCTGACACCATTGTCTTGTTGTTCCTTGTCAACTGTTGACCTATCACTGTTATCATAAACCACTGGTCAAAGTTGTCACCAATTGCGTCTTTCTCTGACGTTCCACGACTGTCCCACTCAACATTACATATAATTAACTTACTATCTATCTATATATATATCTCATAAACCACCGGTCAAAGTTGTCACCAGTTACGTCTTGCTTCAAACGTTCCACGACTGTCCCACTCAACATTACATATAATTAACTCTCTCTCTCTCTCTCTCTCTCTCTCTCTCTCTCTCTCTCTATATATATATATATATATATATATATATATATATAAGTTTTATATTTATTAAAAACAAAAATAAAAAATAGGGGTAAGCTAAAAAAAGGGGTTAAAACTAGATAAATATACGCCACCACATACCCGTTCCATGTCGTTATTTATGACGATGGCTGATTTTATTAAAAAATTGATAGATATTGAGAATACGGTTAATGGGAATTCTAATGAAATCAAGGAGCTCCAAGATACAACAAAGAGAATAGAGAGTCAGCTCGAGCAGAATCATAACAAATTTAAAAAGGATAATGAAATCCTTTCAAATAAGGTGGATTGAAATCATAATGCAACACCAATAGCTCATAATCAAGAAATGGTGATGTTGAGCTGTATTTGTGAAAAGTTGAAAATTACTCCTGATCAAATACCCTAGAATAACGAAGCTACTCAACATCCAGATTATTCGGATAGATCAAATTCATCAGACTCACATTAGAACCCTGAGTCTCCAAAATCATCTTCCATGCCTAATCAACAAAATAGTAACATGAATTTTCAAAATATGCAGCTCTGGAATCAATACTCAAATATGCAGCTTTCGAATCAATACCCCTTCTTTACCCCACCAGTTGTTACATATCAACAAAGAGAAAAACTTCAGCTCTCCAAATTCGACGGTAATGAGAAATACAATGTTGCATGGTTCAATAAAGCAGAATAATATTTCGAGATTTACGGTATTGACAATGATGATGAAAAGATCAGGCATGCATCCATGCAAATGGAAGGCGAAGCATATAATTGGTATATGTGGTGGAAGAAGACGACACTTGCTATCAGTTGGAAGAAATTCAAAAATGCATTCTTTAAGAGGTTCCAAGGTGTCAAGGAAGAAGAGTTCTTCTCAGCACTCACCAGACTACAACAAAAAGGAGATGTGGACGAATACACTAGAGAATGGGAAACTCTAGCTACATGATTACTTTGATTATCATAGAATCCTCTCATTCAATCATATATCATGGGACTTAAACCACATCTCCAAGCTGAGCTTGAGCTTCATGACATCACTTCTATAGAAGAAGCAAGATAGAAATCAAAAGCTACAAAAAAGAAGCTCGAAAGGATACAATGGCCAAAAGTTGCAAGAGTATATTGGAGACAAATACTTTCTCAAACTTATAACATGGATAATACAAAAGATGTTCCACCACATCTTCATGAAGGAGAAAAAAATAATTTGGAAATGCAAAGAATGAAAGAAGGTAAGTGCAAATGTTGTGGCGAAAAATGGGATCCTAAACATAAATGTTCTAAGTGAAAAGAGACTAAGAACCTGTATACATGTGAAGCAACCAATGATTTAGACAATGAAGAGTCAGAAAAAGAAGGTGTTGAATATTCTCCACAATTCTCTCAAGAACAAGATAACGAGAATATTCTGCAAGTGTCATTATCAACCATGACAGGTATATCTCAACCCTAGACATTAAAATTAAAAGGACATATCAAAAAGAGCAATGTAATGGTTGTAATAGATATTGAAAACACCCATAAATTTTTGGACTCAAATATAGCGAAAAGGCTCAACATTTTCGTATATTCCATGCCCAACATGAAAGTGATCATAGTTGACGGTAAGAAAATTAAAAAAGTAAGGAAATGCCTTAAAGTCAAATTACAGATTCAAGAATATAATCGAGAATTTCTGTTCTACATTGTACCATTAGGAGGAGTGGATGTAGTCCTAGGTATCCAATGCCTACAAACCCTAAGCACTTACTCTGACAACCATTAAAAGAAATTTATAAAATTTAAATGGGAGGGACAGAAATACAAGTTATATGGGTTCCAACCCCTCGAGAATCAAATTTTATCATCATACTAGATGATGAATCTGATTCGGAAGACAACACCAACATATGCAATACAATGTCATTAGATGGAGATGCTGGCTTCAGGATTGGTTAGTGAAGAAACACCTGAAATTCAAAAATTGATTCAAAAACACAAAAAAGTGTTCCGATATATTCATATGAATATGCCACCTGAAAGAGAAATCGAGCACATAATTGAAGTCAAATCAGGGTCAAACCCTGTCAATATCAAGTCGTATAAATATCCATATAATAAAAAATTAAAATTGAAAGATTAGTCCAAGATATTTTGCAGTGTGGAATCATCTCAAAGAGTAGAAGCCCTTATGATACTCCAACGGTTCCAGTCCGAAAAAAAGATGGATCCTTTAGACTGTGTGTAGATTATCGAGGACTGAACAAGGTAACGATTAAAAATAAGTTTCCAATTCCCTTTATAGATGAAATTCATGGAGCCCAATACTTTTCAAAACTGGACTTGAGATCGGGATGCTACGGATCAAAATAAGGCTAGAGGACATAACAAAGACTACTTTTCGTACACATGAGGGTCATTATGAATTTAAGGTAATTCCCTTCGGATTAACTAATGATCCTACAACCTTCCAAGCCATAAAAAATGAGATAGTTCATCCGTATATAATGAAGTTTGTGCTAGTGTTCTTTGACGATATTCTAATCTATAGTAAAACATGGAAAGAGCATCTACAACATCTAGAGCAAGTTCTCACTATATTAAAGGAGCATCAATTATATGCAAAGATATCCAAGTGCACCTTTTGAAAAGAAGAGTTAGAGTACCTCAGACACATAATATCCAAGGAAGGAGTAAAATTAGATCCTAATAAGATCAAGGAAATAAAAGAATGGCCCAGACCAAATAACATCTCCAAATTAAGAGGATTCTTAGGGTTGACTGGATACTATCGAAGGTTTATTCAAAATTATGCTCATGTATCTACACCCCTAACAAATATGTTGAAAAAGAACTCATTTCAATGGGATGATAAGGCAAAAAAATGTTTTGAAGACTTAAAGGAAATCATGTCCAAGGCACATGTATTAGCAACTCCATATTTTTCAAAGCCTTTTGTAATTGAATGTGATGCTTCAAGTTTTGGCATAGGAGCAGTATTGATGCAAATGGTCATCCAATATAATTTTAGAGAAGGAAGCTCAACAAGCAAGAATGTCTCCAGTCTACATACAATAAGTAAATGCTTGCCATTATGCATGCATTAGCTAAGTGGAGGCAATATCTCTTGGGAAGTAAGTTCTTAATACGAACATACCATAATAGTCTTCAACACCTTCTCCAACAGAAAACACTATCTACAAAACAACAAAAGTTGATCTAAAATTTTTCCAACATAGATACATTACATAAAAAATGGAAAGACAATGTAGTAGTAGATGCTCTATCTAGGAAATATGAATAATAATCATTACTTGCAATTTTAATTGCTGTCTCGAAATGGCTTAATGGAATTCGAAGTGAGAATGCAAAGGATCCAGAAACAAGTGCTATAATTAATAATTCTCCTTATAATTCAAATTTTGAATGGAAAAATGATATTCTGCAGTACAAGGGAAGAATTTACTGAAGTCCAAATTCCAAATTTAAAGCCAAAGTTCTCCAAGAGTCCCATGATTCACTATCAACCGGACATGTAGGTTTCTTTAAAATCTACTATAATGCACGTCAATCATTCTTTTGGAAGGGAATGAATAATGATATTAAAAAATATGTTAAATGCCAAAGAAATAAAAATGAAAACGTTATGACCCCCGGACTGCTCCATCCCTTAAATATTCCAAATCAAAAGTGGGAAGAAATATCAATGGAATTTATCGAAGGATTACCCATGTTTGATGGCAGGGAAAAAATTCTTGTGTAGTCAACAGGCTCACCAACTATGCACACTTCATAGGAATGAGGAAATCAGACTCAACAAAACAAATAGCCTAGATATTTTTCAAGAATGTCTACAAAATACATGGGTTTCCCAAGGTCATTATTAGTGATAGAGACGCCAAATTCAAAGGTAAATTCTGGAAGGATTTTTTCAAACATATAGGAACCTACCTCAACATAAGTTCAACATACCATCCTTAAAAATATGGTCAAACATAAGTTTTCAATAAATGTTTAGAATCCTACCTACGTTGTTATGCAACAAACAAACAAAATAAGTGGGCTCAAGGGTTACATCTTGCTGAATGGTGGTACAATTCTACTTACCACACTTCAACGAAAATGACTCCATTTCAAGCTTTGTACAATTATGAACCTCCTAAATGGAAGGACCTTTCCATTATCGAGACAAAACTTCCAGCAGTTAAAGATCAGTTAGAAGAAACACAAAAAGTCTTCCAAGCACTAAAGGAAAATCTGAATATTGCAAGAAATCGTATGAAGCAATAGGCTGACCGAAACAAAACATAAAGATAATTTGAAGTTGGAGAATGGGTATTTGTTAAAATTTAACCTTATAAGCAGTTGTCCATAAAACAAAAGGGAATAAAAAAATTGGCACCAAGATTCTATGGACCGTACCAGATCAACAAAATATCAACCAAGTAGCATACAATTTAAGCCTTCCTGATAAAAGTCATGTTCACAATGTCTTCCATGTCTCTTTCCTTAAAAAATCACTTGGAAAAATAAAGTGGCACAGACAACACTTCCGACATTATATGAAGAAGGAAATATAATTTTAGAACTAGAAGGTATCATCTCCATCATGGAAAATCAGTTGCGATCACGAGTAATCAAAGAATACCTGATCAAGTGGAAAGACCTACCAGAAGAAGAAGCTTCATGGGAGACAAAATCGTTTCATCAAAAACACCTGTCGTTACACATGCTTTGAGGATAAACCATATTTTCCAGAGGGAGGAAATGTTATGTAAAAAATCAGTTATAGGTTAATTAGGCAAAAGGGCACAATCAAAGATCATGCCCTTTCACCAAGAGGCACCTGAGGCGGTATATAAGACAATGGCTCTCCTATGTAACATCATCATTCAGTTTATTAATACAATATATATATGTTCTGTCTATTCTGAGCGTTGTTGCTTCATGTACCAATTTGATCATATTTTGGTTATGATGATTTCCATGATGGTCCTTCTTGATGACTATGCGTAATCATGTTGACGAATTCACTATATGTTGTATTGTTTACATATTTTGAGAACTATCTTCTTGCTTACAATTAGCGATTATGTTGATATTTATGTCATAATAATAATTTAGCACGTGCAATTATATCAATGGCTAAAATTATGAGAAAATATTACTGATGATTATTGAGTGAGGTAGGAGACCACTTAGATGCACCTACATGTGATGAGTTAATGACCTTTGGTTTAATCGATTGCATATTATTGACACAAGAATTTAAAGTTATAATAATGTTTTGCTATGATTACTAATGGCATGATAGTGGTTGTAGGTATGTGTTAGTTGCTTGGCCAAACGACTGGGTGATGGGGCTATACATGACAGATGGAACTTTATGGGAGGGGTGGGATAGCATCCCTGATTTCACACACCAACATTCTCACCCCAACTTGGGATAGAAGTTATTGGGATACCTTCACCTTGAAGCTCACAATGTCATGAGGGAAAACTCCAGATTGGTTTGCTCACGAGGATTTACTGGGGGGTGCACATCAAGGAAGATTCCTTGATCCCCAACACCATTAGTCTCACTATAGAGGGAGACACATGATACGGTAGTGGTCTCCGCCTTCATGCCTAATTTTCCCCTCATAGTCATAGATGTCTAAAGAGAAAGAAGTGTGGCACCCATAGAACTTCGAAAGGAAGTTTGAAAGGCATGGCTAACTTGGCACTATTGGCATCAAGAAGGAAAAATGGTTAGAAGATAAACAAGGGTTCATGATCATACAATGATAACTACTAAATCACATATATTTACTAAGAGGGTATTGGAATAAAATTAATTAAATCAAAAGAAAATCTTGGGGGACAAGAGAATAAATAGTATTATAAATATATGAACCAAATAAATAACCCAACCCTCCTCACTTTTGGAAAACCTTAAATTTATAATGTATATTTAAATAACTCTTAAATATATAAGTTGTTCTAATAACAAAGGGGAAATGAGATATAAAATTAAGTTATAAAAAATAATCCAATGATAATGCTTCATTAAGAAAAGAGGGTTGTGTGTTATATTCTTTCCACGACTAGTTGCATGTGCGCAGGGTGGGGGGAGATATACCCTACTGTTCATTGTGTTGGGTGTAGCAAGGGGACGCAGTAGCCCCCCTGCATGGAGTCCAAGGCAGCGATCCGGGAAATTTTTTTTGAACCCTATATTAGGTGGGGAACCTACCTATGGTTTTGTGCACGGGTTTTGGGCATGATGGTTTTCTGCCCATGGTATTTTGTAGATCTAGTAAAGGGAACTATGATTATGTTCTAATCCAGGGTTAATGGATTGGGGTTTATGAATGCTTCGGCATGTATATATATGTATTGTAACATTGAAGGGAGTATAATGAAAAAGCAATCTGGTAGTCCCGGTTTTGGGATCCAGAGGGAATCTTGGTGTATTTGTTTTATATTCTCGTTATTGTTTACTTTCTATTTTTTTAGAATTCATCTGTAGGTAATTTCCGTACAAGGTTAAATTTTGCATGAATTTAAAGAATAATAATTTAAAATTTGATAAATTTAATTTTCATGAGAGAACCTCCATGTGGCAAGAGCATAAAACAAACATACCTATCTAAGATTTCAACAAGAGAAAATCTAGGGAGTAGTTGGGAACAAAATTTGGGACATGTTTGTTAAATTAAGTTAATGAACACAAAATAAGGAGTATAAATTGGGATCAAGGGACAACTAAGAGAATAACCAGCGAAACATGTGTGGGTGAGGGAAAATGAAATTTTTAATTAAAAATTAAGTAGATAATTTTAGGATAGCTTTGGTGAGAGGCTGATACATGGATAGATGAATAATTGAAATAATATTGGATTAATGAAAACACTTATTTTTGCATGAAGTGACAAGTTTCATAATTGAAACCTTCCATAAGAAAAGGAGAAATTTAATAGAAGAGGATCCTCTTTGGCCCTATTGCTGGATGGCTATTCTAATGCTATTGTGTATTTAGAATGATTACTGATTTCAATAGTAAGTTTGGTGGAAGTGGAGACTCTTTGAGTGGGAACTCGTTGGAGTCCTCTCCTCCACTTGCTAGCATTTTTCTTATGTCGTATAACCCCATTGTAGCTCAGGGGTCCATGGGGAAGAAGAGTACCCAAGGAGTAGGTTGGGAGGTCAACCAATGAGTCAGCAATGCTTGATCAATATGTAGAAGTTTCCACACATGCACAAGGACTACATCAAGGGAGTGCAAGAAATCAGTGGACCTGAGATCGAGTTGCATCCCTTGGTGCATGATATCATCAATTTTAGAAAAAATTCTCATATATTATTGTGATTGTTTGTACTAAGAAATGATGTATGGTTGTGAATTCCTTGGTTGTGGTTATATGTATCTTGAACTATTTGTATATATCTTTATGATTGGTTGTCAATATCCAAGGATGATTAATGTAAAAAGGAAATCTCCCATTGCTTATTATTTTTGTAAGTCAATGTTTTGTAATGCATACTTTAAATTTGTTGATAAAAGGATGTGTATGGAATCATGTGTATGACTAATTTTTATGTTAATTATCATGTGTTTTGTTAAAAAAACTAAAAATAAAAAAATGCGTAATTAGGAAAAGTTCCTACACTTGGTATTAGAGCCTAGTTCATGCATTGAACTTGGTCACAACACTTGATTATGTTCACCCACTTTTTTCTTTGAGTTGTGCATTGTAGTCTTGTTGTAAAGAGATCAACATGTGATTTATATTTGTTAGAGGAGTGGAAAAAAGGGGTGAAATCTCATCAGCAAAAATGTCATTATTTGTTGAGAAACAAGAATCGAAGTAATGGCCAACTATTTGGATTATCTGATCAATGGGGTTAAGAGTTTGTTAGATTTCGAGATTATGAGAATTCCTAAATGTTTTGGATTATGTGTTGGCATTTGAGATTTTCTTACTTGTTTTTATGGCTAGAGTGACATATATTTTTCCATTGAACATAGGATTATGTTCTTACTAAAGTTCAGATTTTGGAGAATCACACCTCAATTATCAAATTTTAAATTTTATATTTTGTAGTCATATTGATGAGCATATATTTAAACATAGCCAAAAAGGTTCATCCATTGCTGGATTCATTCTAACATTTCTTTGTGACCACTCCTATCATACTCCAGTTGGAACCATAATGCCAGGATACTTGAATGAACACAATTATTAATGATCAAGACTAGAACTAAACCCCAAACCAACCCTGCGGGGAGATGTATTTCTGGTTTTGTATCATGTCGCACTCCCTTAAAGATAATTAACATCTTTTCAAAAGTGAAATTTGATGGTGAGAGTGAAACATCTACATCTCAACATACTTTTCAATTGAGTTAAAATTGTATTTCTCATAATATTCTTTATCAAGGTGTCATGTGCAGGTTGCTTACCCTTACTTTCAAAGGTTGGATTAAGAGCTTCCATAAGACATCATTGACCACCTCTATTTATACATTGAAATAATTTATAAATGGGGTTTTATTTTCTTTTGAGGTTATGCTTGTGATAAATTATGCGATGAATTGCAAAATCTTATAAAAGAACAAGATGAATCAACAAAAAGACTTTTTTATAGGGCTTATGCATCTTTGCTATAGATTTCCTTTAAATGATATGCCTTCTATAAATTAATGTTTTCAATATTTTATTTCTCTTTCTTATGAACAAAACCAACTAATATTTAATAAATTTAAATCATGTAGTGATGATTTAGATTTACATGAAAATCCTTAGCATTCAAAAGTTGTGGTTGAACAATCAATATGAATCAACGACTTCTTTCTTCACTTTCAACGATGTGAATCAAGGAGAGCATGTAGTTTCAAAGGAATTATGTGCAATCTCTAATCAACATATTTCACTAACATTTCATCTTATGTGGAAATGCAGGAGGAAGATTTTCTCAAAAATCAAGAAACTGGCTATGTTTCTGCGAACATGACAATTATCCTGGAATTTAAAGAAATTAAATTAAACCTTGTTGATCATGATTATGATTCACAATTGAAAACACTCAAAGATGTGTTTATGAAAGAAGTTGTTTGTGAAGATATTTCCCTTAATAGAGATGCACACCATTCTCTTACTTCTTCCACTTATTGCTCTTTCGGCCCTCATATGTTCTATGTCGTTTGTGTTATGTAGGAGATCATTTTAGATCCTATTGAATTCCTTCTACATAGGAAGACTGTAATAATATACAAGATGGTAATTACTTATATATAGGATATGTAAAGAATGAAACCTCTTCCCATCAA
This sequence comes from Pinus tabuliformis, assembly GCA_031772625.1. NCBI lineage: Eukaryota > Viridiplantae > Streptophyta > Pinopsida > Pinales > Pinaceae > Pinus > Pinus tabuliformis. Next base: position 869,192,152 of record CM062813.1, on the reverse strand, counting down.
CTTTTAAGCCTTATCAACCTTTTACATGGGAAGAAGGAATTGCTATATCAAACATATTTAAGATAATGTCTTCTATTGATTCAAATGTATGTATCATTAGTGGAGAGTCTTTTCATTTGACTAACTAACTAGTTGAGATCGAATGTTTTGATAAAACAAATGATGTTAATGGTTGTTTCCCTATTACTAACAAAATACTTTATATGATGATGCAAGAAAGCTTATGCACATTGTTGGTCCCATTAACTCATCACAAATTATTAGTCACATGAAATAAGAACCTAGAGAAACTTTATAGAAAATTTGGCACTTTGGTTTCAATCGATTGTTGTGTCGGGTCTTCATTATTTTTCTTTTACCTATGAAACTTGTAATACTACCAAAACTCTCCCATAAGTTATTATTTATAAATAATTTATACATAATTCTCATTAGGTATGTCTCTCATTTTTAATCCCTTCCAACAATTATATATTAGTCACTTAGATATAATATGGTAGAATATAGATCTGGTTGAAGCAAATTAGAAATAAGATTTTATGTAAATAATAATAATGTTATCTTTTTTATGATAGATAGTTTCATGCTTAGTAATATAATTCTTTTATCTTTTTTTATATTAAATTATTCCAAATCTTACTGATAATTTGTGATGTATATCAGATTGCAAATTTGGATTAATAATGGTTACATTGACATTTTGATTTTATGTAGATTACTCTCAACCATTGTAGTATAGGATAGGAGTAGATAGATTAGATCAACTAATTTCATTCTTATTTGTTGGTGTAGGTTTTAATTTTGTTCTTCTTATTTTGATTTCCCTTCATTAGATTATTTAGGATAATCCAAATGTACTGGTTTTCAATTAGTTTTTCCTTTGCTCTTTTTAATTTGAATAAAAGTGAATTTTTTGACTAAATAGTAAAGGAATTTCATGGATGGGAGAGAAAGAAGATAATATTTAGCATGCTAAATGTTTTCCCAAGAAAAACATTGTGTAAAATAATTTTGATAGAAGGACAATATTTAATTTTCACACTCTCATGATTGTTTCCCTACATATTTGGATTAATTTTATGTTCACTATAGATATTTTTGATGGGCATATTATCATTTTACAAAATGAAGGGTTAACGCTTCTTTTAATTTAATACACAATTTTAAATAATAATGAACACTTAAAGATTTTCAATTTGATATCTCCCCATTTACATTCATATTGGAATTTTTTTCCTTGGTTAGATTTCCTTTCAGTTTCGACTCTATAGTTCTATACATAATTAGTAAAAGTTTGAGTGTTAGAATTATTTCCATCTTCTGTTATGATTACTACTGCCGAAAATGGTTGTTATTGATGTCAAAGGTTGTCTAAATGAAAGAGAAATTGACATAGTCAAATAGCATATTTCAAGACCTTTCAGACACTATATAACATGCCTTCTAACTCCTGGTTGAGGATAAATGATTTTTTTAATATTCATTTATATATTATACATCTTGCTAGTTGCACAAGTTAGCCTAGCCAGTGGACAAGTCGGAACTGTAGAAATTAACTAGAGAAAAAAAAAATATTTACTAGGAGATATAAATTTATCAAGAAAAAATATTATACCAACAACATAACAACACAATAAGAAAACATTAACAGAATTTTTACCTTGGGAAAACCCCAACTCTGGGGGAATAACCAGCCTAACGGAATTCCATTAATCTCCTTGGCCAAAACCTGGCTAAGTCGACCAAGTGAGCCTTCACCACTCACATCCCTTGCTACACTTAAAATGAAGCATTTCTAGTATTTTAAAGTTCCATTACATGCAATACCATGGGCAAAAAACCATGGGTACGTTATACCATATGCCAAAAATCATCACTATTTGACTTGTTCAACATTGACTCTTTCCCTGAGTCAAGTTCACCTAACAAGCCTTAGTCTAGAGCCCAAAAGCACCACAAATAGGCGTGTGAAGGAGAGGTTTTAGCCATTATTGAAGCCAATTCGATTAAGTTTGAGTGAGCAGGTGGAGTGAGTCTAAGTTTCATACATCATGAACTATTAAGAAGTGAAGTGAAGTTGAGTTGTAGAAGTATTTTGTGGAATATTTGCTACCCTATTAGAGCTGTAGGAGGGTATTTGGCACACTTTTTAGAAAGTTTTTTCAGTATTTTTGGTTTTGGTTTGAAGGAGGTTGAGTTCTGGTGTGGAGGAAGCCGATTATTTCCCTATTAGAAGTCGAGCACTATTTGAGGCCAATTTTTGTTGAGGCTGAGTTATGTTCAGGAGGATAAGTCCTGTTGAAGGCCAAGTTTAGTTATGTTGAAGGCATAAATCTTGATTGGTGTTGATGGTACTGGAAACTACCAACAACAGGGGGTCTCCCTGATATGAAGTCCCATTTAGACCTCACATCATTTGGTATAGGAGCCCCATCCATAATATGGCCCGAATGCCACAATATTAAAGGCTTTCCTTGGCTAAAATTGTTAACATAAGGGAGAAACACGTATGCACTTTTGAATGAGCAATTAAGCATTATGAAATGTTCAATTTCAATATGTATCAAGGTTTTTTCATCGAGAGGGAAGAGGAAGTGAGTATTTATAAGAAAAGTAGTAATAATATCCTAATAAAGAAAAAAACACATAGATATGAAATAATCATTAACCATCTAGCGAAACCATTCACATAGACATAATGATCATTAAAGAAATTACTACACACATTCAACAAGATAAGCAAAAAATCCAATGAAGTAGTTCGATTTCTTTAGTACATATGAATATAAACACATATTGAAAACATCTAAAGAATAGTCTTACAATATTCACGATACATGCATGAAAGTGTGTTGGCTCAACGAACTTCTATTATTAAGCGAAATTTCCAAGATACATCATTACAATGAAACACCACTAGCCCCAATAGTGGAGCATTGAGCCACTACTTTCTCCTCAAAAGAACAATCTTCTCTCTAATGCCTAGTTTGAGAAGCCAAGGTGAAAAGTCCTTTTCTTGAGTAATGAGACTTATTTTATAACAAGAGGAATGACCTTTCATATCCCCATGACTCTTGACCTATCCTGATGACTCTTGGACTTCTAATATGACCTTTGGACTTCTACAAGACTTTGGACTTTTCCTAGTAACTTCTTTGTCCATATGTGACTCTTGGACTTTCCAAATATTTACATTTACAATTTTTCCAAAAATACATAATCATTTTCCACATCATATTGTGGTGACAACAAGACAAGCCATTGAAATTGATGACTTGGAATCCGATGACTCGTAATAGGAAGTTCTATGAGAAGTAAGGACACTACCACCATGTCTTCAATACTTTATACATATCTTGCATTGTGATTTCTTTCTACTCTCCAAAGGGTCTAGACATGTTATGGAGCCTTTACGGGTCACTTTGATCGTGAAAATTCATCATCCCTTCAACTGTTGTAACATGGTGCCTTTGTGCCTTTGTCTTCAAGAATACCTTCTTGAACAACTGCTTCTAGTAGATCTCCTCAAACATATTCTACCATGTTCACTGAGAGCACCTATAGGTGAAGATCACTCATGGCAAGAAAACATCAGCCTAAAAATATCCTACTCTACTGTGATTCATGCAATGAGGCATATGAGGGTTAATAAAGTGCAAGGAAGAGGAAGAAGGAACTTTTGAGCACAATATGCAGTTATAGGAGACATGGAGGCAGGGAATGTTAACTAGGAATGCGCAGTGCACAGTCCTGGAACAAAAGGAGGCAGGATGAGCGCATGGTGCAACTGCAAGAGGCAAGAGTGCAGGGAATGTTCACTAAAACTATGCAGTGCACAAGGGAGGAAGGACATGGTTCCCTTGAGGGTGCAAGGCAGAGTTGCAAGGCACAGGGAAGGTCATCACTACCCATTGAAAGTGCACAATGCGCTAGACTAGGAAAGCAAGGTTAGGGTAAGCATAGAGAGAAGTTGCAAGCAGCCTGGAGGAGGCCTTGTTCATTGTAATTGTGCAGTGGACATAGGAGAGAGAGAGTGATCTTATGATGGTGTAGGGTGAAATTTTAGCTAGTAAGGAACATCACTTCTAGGCTCTAGAAGTGTGCAGTGTGCTCTCCCAATTCTAGGGATGAGAACTCAGGAAATGACTAAGTCTTGAGGATGATGTAAGAAGGAACATAAGAGGTCTTGTGCATGATCAGGCTTCATACACTCTAAAATTGTCATCAAAACACGAGGAGGAATTGAAACTAACATATATACATCAAAACACTAGTTCACAAATATTCTCCAAGTGAGAAAAACAAAATATGAGTGATTGTGACACATAAATGTCGTTTTGTGACTTGAAAGTGTGCTACAACAAAAAAATGCACTATTGTTGATCTTGACAACCCGACGACACTTAAGAAGGAGCATGGATAATAGAAACATAAAACAACACTTGACGACCAAAAGCAACACTTCTCATGATGTAGGCTCCAAAATTCAAATATAGAAAAATTTTGGAGGGTGTTGTAACAGTGACAACAATTGGTTTTCGTGCACGCTACCAAGAGGAAGAACTCCTTTTGAATAGTTTATAAGCCTAAATATTGTCTCTTGAATAGTAAATTGTTGTAAGTTTGCATCTAATGAGGATTGGTTTCTTCATCTTTTTAATAGGTTGGATCCTACAATTTTTGTAAGTTGGTGCTTATAGAGGATTGGTGTCCTCACAAGTGGTTGTAATAAATTGAAAGCTGTTTGAAAAACATTCAAGTGTTTCTTCTTCAAGTTTGGATTTTCACTTTAATATTTGTGTTTACGCATTGTGTTTTTAAGATTAATAAAGTGAAAATAATTTAAACCTAGTGATATTGATTCAGCCCCCTTTTCAGTATAACTGTGTATTTCCAACAACTTCAATACCTTTTGATGTCTTTTAATCCTTTCTCAAGTTTGAAGGTATGCAGATGGATGCTCTTTTTTTGAACCTTTTCTCAACTTGTTTTCAACAAACATGTTTTAGTATAGGCTTAATGTAGTGATATAAATGATAATTTTTTTTCTAGCTTTTTACTTGAGATTAATTTAATTAAGTTAATCGAGTGTTCCTGATTGTTTTAATCTTAGTATTCATCATTTTTTTGTTTTCAATAAACTCAACTTCGATACAAGAAAATGATTATATGTTTACTGTTATCTGATCTAGTTTGAGAGAGATGGTATAATTTTCATTGTTTTTATCATATTTGGTTTATATCTCAAACACTTTTAGAAATAATTGACAATCTTAAATCTATTAGTAATAATTTTTTTGAAGATGTTAGATCATCAAATATTATAAATAATCAAATAACTTTGTTTCAAATAAACTTTAGCTTATCTTTAGTGAATAAATTTGAAACACATATACAAAGCCCGCACTTATCTTTATTTGTGATGGAAGAAAGATTCTTAATTTTTGAACTGATAATCACAAGCTTTGAGCTATGATTTAAAGAAAAATATCATATATTTCTTTCTAAAAAAATTCCTTCTTAGTTTGACTTGAACAATTTCTTAATTCATAAATGTTACAATAGTTTCATATTTATTTGTTTTCTCCATTTTCATTTAATTTAGAGTTGTCTTTATTTTTATTTGGTTACTTTTATTGCTCTCTCTTTTCTTTCTAAGATATTGCTTGGTTTTGCAGTTTCTCTTACTAATTTACTAGAATTGTCAGCTCAACCATGTTGAAAAGGATTTTTTCTTGGAAAAAAGCTAGTTAGAGTGTACAAAAGCAAGACAAAAGGAAGAATAAGACATGAATAAGCAATTATATATAATGAAATGAAATGATATTTTAACGTCCACGAGACTAAAAATAGCCTATGGGACTATTAGTTCCCTGCTTTTCGTCTTTTGCAATTCAATCCTTTTCTTGTTCAAATTGATGATGAGCTGACCCAACTTTCCAACAATCCCCTCACTGAAAAGACAATACCAAGAAATCCATGCTAGCATATTCCCATAACTTCCTTTGATTCTTTGAATGCATCACATTCCAAAATGAAATGTTTCTCCGATTCCACTGCCCCAGACGTGCAAAATGTACACACTTGTTCTTCCCAAGATTCTTTAGGCCTTTTCCACCGTCCTATTTCACACCAAAGTTGACGCGAGTTGGTTCTTAATTAAGCAATAAGAACCTTTTCCCTCCATGGAATGCTAGTTCCAATGAACTCTTTTTTTTTTGTAGATCACACGTAGGGTTGAATTCCTCAATGTAGTACTTCTTCTTTCTACCCAACTCTTTTCCCCATACCTGTTTATGAAACTTCTCCGTAACAAAATCCTTTAGCTCCTTGCTATTTGTGGGACAGGCATTGAGGTAGATATTCCATTTTTGTATCCATATGTAGTTTTGTTTCATCCATGTTTTCTTTCTTTCACTCTTACCATTGAAGATAACATTAGGCCATCTACCTACACCCATTTGCTCAATTCTTTTTAGATATCTTATGAGCTGCCCCATAGCAATTGCTTCAATGAGAGTTGCTCCTGTTTCACTCAACATTATCTCATAAAATACCGAATTTTTTATTTTAAACTTTCTCATAATTATCTTTCTTCACCAATTAACTAACTAAATATAAAAATCTTAAATTTGATCCCTATCGGAATCTTTCTAAAATTAATTCTTTTAGATGCTTAAAAAAATTTGAATGATCACTTTTTCATTACTAAATTTTATATTGTTATATTCCCATTTCAATCTCGGAAGAAATTTAAAGAAATCATCATTCATGAAGGTGCTTTAACTAAATATTAATTGTTAATTGTTTTGAAGAGTTGAATATAATGCGAGTGGCAGTTGTTTTATTTTCGGAGAGTGAACTACTCTTTTTCCCAATGAAAGAATGATGCATCGTTATGTGAACATATTGAATTAGCCATTATATGGAAGTAAATCTCATCTTCCTATGAAGATTTCAATATCTTATTTATATTTAAAATATATGTTTCTTAAATAAGCGTAACATATCATAATCACTATAATACTTGAGTATGGTAAGGAAAATGTATGTCACCTTCATGACAATCTTAAATTTAAATAGAACTAGAGTTAAAGAGATAAATATGATTGAATGCTTATGAGGGTGAAAAACATGAATTGTCTGAGAAAGGATACACAAGAAGGAAATGATAAAGTCAACAAAATAAATTATAACGACTCATAAATTTGTGTTTATTCATTTCATTTTAATGTACCTCACAATTTCTAAGTACTTGATGTTCGGCTTATTTTTTTTTTTTTATGTTTGGTTTATTTTGTTATTTTTTTATTTTTTTTAAGGTTTACTTTATCAAAGTTTTGTTTTGGACAATTTTCTCAGATCTTAATGATTTTTATTATGAATACTTTTTTTTGTCTTGATTTAAATTTGAATCTAAGATGATTTGGATGATTTGATTGTTTATAGAGTTTTGGGATTTTTTTGGTTGATTTTGGATTTTATTTCTTATCTATTCTATAACTTGCAATTTATTGTTATTGTTATTTTTATTTTTAATTAATAGTAACTGAATTAGTAATTTCAGAGGATTAATGTATGCAAGATCCATGATCAAATCACATCAATTGTCACTATTCACTTTAATTTCAAGATATTCGTATAGTCTTGCCCTTTCGAGTTTATCAGATTTTTTCTTAACACGAATGTTCAACTTGTACACTTTTTGTTGCCGCACGAGCTAACATGTCTTCAAAGAATAGAACCCGGGTGGAGGCAAAATTAAACTCGCTAGCTTCTACTCGAGTTATTGTCCTTTGATTGCTATTTTTACTTGTAAGTCATGCTTGTTAGTTGATAATTCTATGTCTATATGGTTAGGATTTCTAAAGTTTTTATTTTCCTTATTTGCTTTAGCCATGAGAAGTTGATGGGGAAAAATGTATTACCAAAAGTTAAGGGGTCTCCTCGACGTGAAGTCCCAATTATACCTCACACCGTTTGGGATAAAAGCCCCATCCAATGTGTGGTCCCGATTGCCATCATGATTGTTTTACTCTTGGATGTTCAAATGAAGAGAGGTTAGCATGAAATCAAAAGTGAAATGCTTGAAATGGGGATGAGATGAACCCACAATTGATAACTTAGAAAACATAACACAAGAATGTAACAACAAAACAATAAGAATAAGCACACCTCAAGAAGGGTTAGTGAGATAAAACCATCTCAGACATACATGAATAAGAAAGTGTCAGAAGTTAATTGTAAATTAGTTCACAATAGGTTATCTACATAGCATGGCATAAGAGAGAAAAGATTCAAAATAGACATGCAACCCATAAGCCACGAATTAGTTCGTTAACATATACCCACATGTACGCACACATGCACCCATAGGAAAAGTATTGGTTAACCGTTACAAATGCCATAAAAATGCAAGGGAATCAATGCAAAGAGTAAAAGCTTCTCATTAATATTGCAACCATTTAAGGTACATACTCCACAAGCCCATCAAAATCAAATAGTGGAATGAGGGTAGCTCATATCATCTCTAAGACTAAAACCCTAGCCTCACCACCACTCAACCTAAAAGCTACCAAGATTAGAGTGATTTAAGCTCCCTGAGAACAAACAACTATCTAAATGCTAGCAGAGATAAAGTGCTAAAAGTACCCCCCCTTTAGAGGCATAGGGATACATGCATACAAACGGGTCAGGTCACCTTTTACCTTCCCACGACTCTTCAAATTCCCTATGACCTATTGGATTCTCTTATGACCTTTGGTCGACTTTTACATGTGTTTACATTTATTATTTTATTAACATGACAAAATATAACAATATGGAAAAAGAAAGATCAAGAGGTCTTCCAATGTGCTTTGGTCCAAACTCTTATTGTACTTGGTACATGCAAGCTTTCACACTTGTTTTGTAACCAATTTCGATGCTTTAATACTTTCGATTTATTATTCTTGCCTCTCATTTCCTTAAGTTACCTTGATCGCAAAATTCTCTTCTTTCCCTATGTCCACCACTAGTATGTTATCTTCCATTGGAGGGTACAATCTTGTATATCATCTTTGTGCGCATCAAGTCCCTCAACGTACTGCAATTTCTCTTCCTTTGAAACAATGGATACAATTGTTCTAACAATAAGTTTTATATCTGTCATGTCTTCAAATATGAACATCCAGAATGAAAATTGCAGCATATTTTGTCTGTTTCAAAGATATGCCATTGAGGGGACAAGAGCTCAAAGGATTCTAATAGAATCTATCAAGGACTCTCTCATTCCTTATGTCTCCAAATTTTAAGCATCAAAAGAAATTTATGATAAGCTAATAGATTTATTCTCAGTATCCATAGCCGGAGAAGTGATATATATAAGAAATGAATTTTACAAGATGAAGATATCCAAGGAAGGAATAGCTCCCTACTTCATGAAGATCTATGAGATGAGGGATCAACTTCAAGAGCTTGGGGAAGTCATGTCTGACAGAGAAATGAAAACTATAGTACTCGATGCTCTACCTGAGGATTGGGGCAAATTCACATTAAGCATATATTCCAAGAAGGAAGCAACCACACTCAGTGAAATGTGGTCTCTATGCAAGACAGAGGAAACCAGACTTACAGCAAAGGAATATGTGGTATCAAAGGAGAAAGCATTTGCTACCATGGTCAAGAGAAAGGGAAAATTTGGTAAATTTGGTCCACGAAGAAAAAACAACAAAGACATGTTCAAAAACCAATGCTATGGATACCAAGAATATTGACACTACAAAAGGAATTGTCCTAAGCTTAAGAAGGACAACAACAACAAAACAAATAGGGAAGAAGATCACATGACTCAAGAGGTGAAAGAAGAAGAAAAGAAGCAAAAGAAGGAAGATTCTTCGGATCTCTACTATGACTAAGTCAAACTCTTTACTTCAAGTCTTCTTTCAAGGTTCTGAGTAGGATAGGAGCATGTAGGAATACAATGAAATTGCATGGCTAGAAACATCTTCTATAATCTAGAAGCATGAAGTACATAGAGTTATAGATACTCATAAATAAGTAGCATTTATAATGAAAACAAAATGCATGGTTAGAAATATCTTCTATAATATAGGAGCATGGTAGATATAGCTCAAGATATTCATGTAGAAGGAGCATACCTGGTATAGGACTTCATCCACGATGAAAGAAAATTGATCATGATTAAGAATCTTAGAAGACCTCCATCATTAAAAGAAAAGAAACATTTGCAAGGCAAGGGTCTTTAAGATCCTATGATGGAATCTTCAAAAAAAGGTTCATGAACCAAAGAAGATGTCTCATTGGGAATCCCATTCATGGGATTCAAGAAAAGGATTATATGCAGGCAAGCTAAGATGAATCAAGAAGGGCCACACCAAGGGAAACCAAATGAAGCTAAGATGATCAAAGGAGAATCAAGATGAGGTATGCATGCATCAAAGTTTAGTCATGTTATCATTTGTATATTATTGAGCCATGGGAATAGTTCTATAACATGGTCAAGTAAGAAAGAATATATTTCACCAATGACATGCTCAAAGGCATGTACTACAATGCAATAAAGGTCAACAAAAGGATATGCTCACATAAGGAGTATAATATTACTGACTAAGAAGCAAGAAGAAACGTTGACTAGTCCAAGAAACAAGCAATGAAGAAGTGCTCTCACAAGGAGCATAAGGTGGTTGACCAATTTATCCAAAGAGAAGCAAATGAAGAAAGAGATCAAGCATGTGAAGAACACCATGATCACCGATAATCACTACCTGACAAGATACTTTGAAGATATCTCCCGAAATAAGGCATGACAACTCTGACAAAGGAAGGAAGGACCCTTGACACCTATGAAGGCCTTGGAGATATGAAAGATGTAGATAACTGATTCTAATCTACAAAGATGTCATGATGAAGAAGCCATATAGAAAAATCACCATTTAATGTTGAAGCAATATTAGGATGAAGTCATGCTGGACTACTAGGTCGAAGCATGTAAACAAGCAAGTACGACGAAGCATCCATGAGAAAAGTATTACGAAGCATGGATAGATGACAAAGGAGTAGCTAGATGACAAGAAAACCTTATGTATGACAAGAAATCCACTTTCCATGAAGGAAGAAATGACATGACAAACCAGGAAGGACAGTGATCGATGGATAGTTTGAACAAAGACTTCATGACATCAAAGAAAGGAAGGAGACCACGCAGTTGAAGGACCCACGAAGAAGAAGTTGTTGTTGAATGAAAGAGTCCCTAATTAAGAGGGAGCTTTGACAAGTCCCTGATTAAGAGAGTTTTGGATCACCCCTGATTACAAAGGAGTGACGATTGTGTTTTTCCATTTCACGTATCATGCACTAGACCGGGACTAACAACCGTAAGTCTATATGAAGGCCATGAATGGAAATGTAGACACAAGATAGACACAACATAATTGTCTTCACTTAGGAAGAAATAATGGGAGGATTGGGTAATCATCTGGAATCCAATACTCTTTGAGGATGTGTAGGGCATCCAAAACAAGACTAGGCAAGAAGAACGGTATTATTTGAGGGCTGGGAACCAAAGACAATAATAGTTTCAGAAGGTCATACTTAGTGACACCTGGGTGGGTATGTACCTTGAGAGACAATGACTATGGTGTTTATAAGTCATTGGTCTCGCCAACATTGTGCTTAGATCTATTGAGAGATAGAGCTGTTAGTCAAGGCCTTGTTGTGGAAACAATGTTGGTTATTATGATGCTATAACAGATGCATTGCAAATCAAGTTTCTCTTATGTGAATTCTTCAAGATTGAAACATAGCTAAACACCTTGTAATGTCGTATGAATACCTCCCTAGTTAAGAGGGAGTGTTGAAGGAAATGTAACTAGGTTCGGTCTTCATAAATGCACTTTTGATATTTGTATTTATTCAAGAAAAGAAATATTATTTTTATAATATATGTCAATGAGTTTCTTGCTCATTGAAGTAGGTCTAGCACATGTTAAAGTGCTATAGGTAAATCAAAAGGTTAAAAGAATTATGTTAAAGACCTTAAGGGTATGTTACATTGTGTATAAGAGTCAAAGAAGTAACCTCCAAGCAAATTCAAGTCCCCTCCTATGCAAAGGCACCATCAAAGAGTCTCCTTCAAGCATGTGACACCACCAAAGAAACCATCTGAAGCAAGCATAAAAAGTCAGCTTGCAAACAGTCTACAAATCGGCCTAAAAGGAGGGGAAATCCTCTATAAATAGAGGTTGTCCACTCCATTACAACGTCAACCAAGTAGCTCTGAAATATGTGAAGAGAAGAGGCTAGAGAAAGGGTAATAAAGGACGAAGAAGAGGTCTCCTAGGGCAGCAAAGGAAGGAGGAGAAAAGCCGAAGTGGAAAGGACTGTTTCTAGGGCTAGAAATAGTCACATGTGCGAAGAAAGGGTGGTCAAGTTTGCGAGTATGATAGTAGGGACAAACAATCCATAAACTAGTGTTGATTGGGTTTGAAACTAGGCCTACAAGGCCTCCCAAGTCAAGTGAAGAAGCCTATCTCTCTAGCGAAGGAAAAGGACCCTAATTCTCTAGGGTACCTCTCACATGTGCGAGAATTAGGGCTACAGTGTTGTCACACTAAGTAAGAATGAAGTGCCGGAAGAAGGACAAAGTGTCAAGGAACGAAGTGCCGGAAGGAGGTGAACAAAGTACCAGGAAAACATAGTGCAGAGAAAAGGAAGGACTTGACTTGTGCTTGGAGGATCTTCTAGTCAAGGGTCTAGGGTTTGGGATTCATCAAGAAAGAAGCTTCAATAAGAGAAAACTTACCAAAGGGTTTTCCTCTCAGGAGAAGAGAGGTTTTGGCCCTGGCAGAGAGCCAACATCTTGTGTGTGTGTGTGTGTGTTTTTTTATAGTAGTTTGATGAAGTACACACATGCATTAATAATAATAAGAAGAAGATTAAGCTAACAAGGAAAAGTAAAAAGACTCCACAATTGTTATCAAGTTAAGAAGAATCACACTACACCTAATTGCCCTGGATTCTTCAACAAGAATTTTCCTCCTATTGCATCAATATTTTTTTTTATCTTGCCAACATCGATTCAATCGACAACACTTTGATTCAGTGTTAATCCCAAAACTCCATCTTGCTGAGGAAATTTGGGTATCATTGCTTCATATTGTATGGTTGCTAGCCCTGAACTTAAAACAACTACATCAGTGAGATGCCTCCCAACAAAATTCATTCCTTATTGCAAATGTACAAAATGTCAAATACAAAATGCCAAATTCTAAGGCTTGTTTCTTCAATCCTACAAATATCTACACACCATTCTTGATAAAGCAACAAATTTTGGAATTTGATGTACGCAACACAAATCCCAAATTTCGCCTTATGTTATAACACCTTTTATACATTTCGAAATTTGAAAACTAACTTAAAATTGCAATGTTAACATCTTTTGAGAACTCTTAGTTTGTTTTGAAAACCAAACTTGGCCTAACATTCCCATAATCTAAATCAAATACTCAGCTAAAACTTGATATCGGACTTCATAACCAGGACTTATCAGTTGTTGGTTATCTCCATAGCCCTCAAGTTTTGAAATATCTGTATTGTTCCCAAGAGAGAGAGGTAACCTCTGATGAAGTTTGGCATGTTGTGTTTCAAGTATTTGACGTTTACCATCAAACCCACTATTCCCAGTTTTATCTACGATAAAGCTAAATGGATTTGCTTCATACACTAACCTCAGATGATCCCTTGGGTTTATGGCAATGTCACAACACAACAAACTTCTCCAACGACATCTCGAGGAAGCACATCGTATAGGCTGGGAGTATTCGTTCAAATTTATGTGTTCATGTGAGATCATAAAGTTCTATGCATCTCTTGATGAGTGTAAAACCTTCTTACATGAGCAAAGGCAAGCTTCTCTTGCCATTTTAACTTTTGCCATTTTAACTTCTCCAGTAATTCAATTCAAAGGAAGATGCTGAAAAGAATCTTGGTTTTCATAAATTGTCTATGTCTAGAGTGATGAGTAGATGTTTGTCTTTGGTTGACAAAGAATCTTATATGAAAAAACAATATGAACACATTGATGCAAGTATCCCTTGAAGGACCATGAGAAAATTTCAATTGCTGAATGTTTTCAATCTTGAAATAATGAATGGAGTGATATTTTAAATGCGTAGCGTCCTTGTTTTTTTTTCAAAGAGATATCACCTACCAATATGTAGCTTGGATTTCTGCCCCAGGTCATCAATTGCATTTGCACCAATCCCAATAATAGTAGCACTTGAGTTGATCCAGTCTCCTCTTATCATATTGTATGCCCTAAAGAAGCTATGGCAATGTCTACCTTGCTTATGCTACCCTTCAGATCAAGAGTTTTCAAATGTGTAATTATTGAAGTTGCATCTAGTTTTATTCACATCAATTTCATTTGCAATGATTTATCAATCACCATTGCCCTTTTCTTGATTATGGAGACCCCACTCCATGGTAAGAGTCTTATGCGCCTTTTGGTCTAGAACATCTCAACAAGCCCAGGTATTTGAGGGTGTGAAAATTCCTAGACCGGGAAATTCCTACTGCAACACTAATGATATTTCTCCTACTTGTTAGATTTACATAAACAAGTTATTTGCAGTTTCCTACGACAAACATCGAAATACATACACTGCAGCCTACACCAATTAAATTATATGTTGAAACAAGAAATTGAACAATAAAGAAAGATGCACACAAATGACACAGTTGTTTTTGGACAAATGTCCCTAGAAAAACCCAATGCGGGAAAATCAGTGCAATAGATCTGAGGGCTTTTATTATGAGCTGTGAAAAAGGATATAATGTGATTATGGGAGGTCTAATTCTATCAAATAAGGCAAGTGACAAATTGAGGATATAAGGAGATAACCAATTGAGGAGGTAGGGTATGATGAGGAGATCGTGAGTTGATTGCGATGAAGGAAGGTCACAATTGGTGATGTGATCAAATGGGGTAATAAAAAATCTACAATGAAGTGACGTGAACCGCGATGCGAGCAAGGTCAGAGACCGACAGTACAATTTGCAATGGACGATGGGTGAAGGTTATGAAGGTGATTTGTGATTTGCGATGAGGAGAGGTTGCAGATCATAGTCACATGTCGCAGAGACAAGGGAAGATGGATTCTGCTTGGATTTGCGCTAACAATATGCGATAGGGGAGACTGCAGGTTAAGAAATCATGAAATTCTTGCAATAAAGGGGGGTTGTAATTTCAATATGTGATAATCACAAATTGTTGCGATAGATCGTTCAATACTTTCTGTTTATGTGATTTGTTGAAATCTGACTCTTGATTATGCGATTAAGTCACATCTTGGCTTCAACATCTCGCCTCACACAAATTTCACAGTATTGATAACTTGAGGCTTAAAAGAATCATAAACATCTTGATGCACATAAAACCTCTCAACACTAACACAATTATACGCATTTGATAGTAGAGCAACCCTTACATCTATTTGTGCAACATGAGGAACATCCCTATCCTCACAAACAATGAATGCATCTTTTCCACTAAGTTCACATGTTATTGGGGTAAATGTCCTCGATGTATTTTTAGTGACCATCTTATTGATAGCAGTAGATCCAACAATATCACTTTGTCAATGGAAGAGACAAGTGCTTATCCAAATTCACCAAAACCTGTTGTCACGTGAATGTTGCAAAAAGTCATGCTTGAATAATCCAAAAATCGAAGCAACTAGACCAACTTGCATGATATGGTACATTTAAAACCATGTTTGGCATACAAATAGACTAATAAAGCTATTTTTTATTCAACATATGTTCCACTGCGTCCTAAAATGCCTCACAACCCTTGATTTTGATACCATTCCCCCAAAAAAACAATTGCTAATTATGGGATTGAAAATATTATGGAAAGAATAATCCAAGGAATGATGGCACCAATAAACCCCAATGGATGAAACTCTACTCTTGTATATTTGTGGAGAATTGACTTGCCAAAAGATCAATTTTGTAGGTCTTGAATCTCATACACTATTGATGATGCCATACAAGTTTGAGCAACTCATTATTATGCACATTTGGTCACCATAAGGAAGTCCCAATGATCAAGCTTATTTGACCTATGGTTGGTTTAACTTGCATATGCATCTGGAGATGGTGATCTACTAAATGTTTTTTGATCCAATGATATCACCTTTCCTTTAAGAATGATGCCCAATAATGTTAAGCTTCATGACCATTACAGTCTCTGGTACCTCCTCCAACAGAAAACACTCTCTGAACAAAAACAAAAGTGGATTGAAAAAATTGTTGCTTTTTACATGGAGATATTACATAAAAGGGGAAAGGACAATGTAGTGGCAGATGCTCTTTCCAGAAGATATGAAGAAACATCCTTGTTTGCAGTCTCAACTATAATCACATAATGGCTTTAATGAAATCCAAAGTGAATATGTAAAAGACCCATAAACATGTGCTATAATCAATAATCCTACTCAAAATCCAAAATTCGAAAGGAAAAATGATATTCTGTGGTATAATGGGAGAATTTACTTAAGCCCTAACTCTAAATTTAAATCCAAGGTCCTCAAGGAATCCCATGACTCATTTTCAGCATGACATGTAAGGCTCTTTAAAACCTACTATAACGCACATCTATCTTTTTATTGGAAAGGAATGAGTAATGACATTCAAAAGTATGCGTGCCAGAGGAATAAAAGTGAAAGCGTTAAGACCCCTGGTCAACTCCATCCCTTGAATATTCCTAATCAAAAGTGGGAAGAAGTATAAATGGATTTTATTGATGGATTACCCATGTCAGACCAGAAGGAAAAAATTCTTGTAGTAGTCGATAGACTCACAAAATATGCACACTTTAATGGGATGAAGAAATCAGATTCAACAAAAGAGGTCGCTCAAATATTTTGTAAAAATGTCTACAAATTACATGGTTTTCCCCAAGCCATTGTTAGTGATAGAGATACCAAATTTAAAGGGAATTTCTGGAAGGAACTCTTCAAACATGTTGGGACATACCTCAACATGAGTTCAGCATATCATCCCCAAACAGATAGACAAACCGAGACTATCAATAAATACTTAGAAGCTTACCTTCATTGTTATGCAATAGATAAACAAAATAAGTGGTCTTAGTGGTTACACCTCGTTGACTGTTGGTACAATTCAACATATCAAACTTCCGCAAAAATGACCCCATTTCAAGCTTTGTATGACTATGACCCTCCTAAATGGAAAGACTTGGCTTTCACCAAAACTAGAGTTCCAACAGTTAAAGACTAGCTAGAAAAGTGAAGTGAATAAAGTTTCTTCTTCAGATTAATTACTCCAGAAGACTTGGAATATAAAGATATCCATGAGGATACAAATATTATATATTAAATGTGTGAATAAGAATGATTATACAAATGAGAGTGAGAGGTCTGCTTATATACTATACAGGTGCCTCTTCATGGAGAGTCATGTCTCATTTAGACATGACTCTTCAACCTAATTACAAATTATTATTTCCTATATATTTATTCTTAACAAAGAGACCCAGAAAATCCTTCAAGCATTGAAAGAAAATCTACGTATTGCAAGGAATCACATGAAGCAACAGGCCGACCAAGCATAGAGCGGAAAGAGAATTTGAAGTCGGAGAGTGAGTATTTGTTAAGCTTCAACTTTACAAACAAGTATCCCTAAAGCAGAAGGGTAAAAACAAGCTAGCACCGAAATTCTATGGATTGTACCATATCAACAAAACGATCAACCAAGTGGCATATAACTTAAACCTTCCTAATAATAGTCGAGTTCACAACGTTTTTCATGTATCTTGTCTTAAAAAAACATTGGGCAAACACCCATCAACACAAACTACCATGCCAATGTTATATGATGAAGGCAAGCTCATTCTAGAACCAAAGGGTATCATCACTACCAGATAGAAGAAGTTGCGTTCACGAGTAATTAAAGAATACCTTATCAAGTGGAAGAATCTACCAAAAGAAGAAGCCTCTTGGGAGACAGAAGCATTTCGCCCGGAAAACTCGTCGTTACGTATGCTTTAAGGACAAAGCATCTTTCAAGAGGAAGGCAATGGTATGTAAAAATTATCTAATTTTAGGTTTTTAGACAAAAGGATGTGATCATTAAGATCATGCCCTTTCCCAAAAGGGTGCCTATGGCAGTATATCAGCCAAGGACACCCTTTTGGGAAAGGGCGTGATCTTATGATCATGCCCTTTCGTCTAATTAACCTAAAATTAAGTAATTTTTACATAACAATATACTTGACAAATACCAGACTGGATTCGTTTAGTTGCTATTGTCACAAGGTTTATGTCTTCAACAAAGACCATACATTTGAATGCTGCAAAGAGGATCCTAAGTTATGTAGGGAACCATACATTGTGGCATCAAATGCAACAGAGATGCTGACTTTCCACCTTACAAAGTACTCAAATGCTGATTGAAGAACTTGATTATGACTTGCAAGTGCACTTGGAATTTTAGAGGTGTACAAAGAAGAGACTTTTAGTTGGAGAGACAATTTACCCAATAACATAATTCATCTTGGAACACAGAAATGAAAGGTTCTTCTCATAAGTGTTCTTCCTGCTCTAGGAGCTACTCATTCTAGGAAACAGATCTAAAATTTCAAAAATGCCACGTGAAATAAGAACCATATGAATTTAGTTGAAGGCTGGTTTTTAATTGCCACTAATATCCTCAGATTTCCAGAACAAGATGGTACAGCTAATATCTTGCTATAATTCTATCTCATTGGTATTCACGGAACAAGAAAACCATATCATGATAATAATCAGTTAACGCTGACAATGACCACTGCAATGGACAACACTTTGATCACATATGGAAAATATTGTAGCCAGTTTCAGGTATCATGCAGCTGACTGAAAAAATATTGATCATCCACATGAGCAACCTTTAGACAAAACTGTAGTGCAATAAGATAAAACCGCCCAGAGTAAACATACACTTCGTCCCAAATGAAATATGTGATCAGCTAGCAGAAGAAAAGCATCGGGTATTGAATGAGATGTAAACCAACTCAATTCAGTCCAGATATCATAAATTAAGACCAAGAATTAAAGAAAAGTAGTTCGCCCTCCTCTTCTGCTTTGTTTATCAAAAGCTGTGTTGAACTTGTCGATAAGTTCGTTCATGGTACTGCATCAAACAATAGATGAATATATTCAATTTTCAAAGAGTTTCTAGAGAAATACAAATAATCAATCCTTTGGATTGATTTCCCACATACCTGGAACAATTTGTGATCATAGCTAGGTAAGCCATCAACAGTGTATCGTTATATTCCTGTTTCAAACAGAAGTATGAGATGTGGGAACCAAACTACATATTTTTGCATTTCCTAAGATACAAAAACAAGCATGAACAAAAATAAAGAGTACAAAGGGGTGAACTCTGGACAAAGATCAATTAATAACCCAGGGTGTAAACCCTGTATGCCTCAATTATAGGTTAAACATCTCCCCAATCTCTGCAAGTGTCAACAATTTTGACTTAGCAGAAATGGATATACAACTTAAGGCCTTGTCTGCGAGAAGTTTTGTTGGAGTACAAAATCCACATATAGGCTAACCATCTCCTAAAAATCTTCAGATGTAAACGATTTGAAATTGAGTTTGCAGACATTGATATACAATTTAAGGCCTTGTCTGCAAGAAGTTTGCATAGAACTATAATGCTCCAATAGCTAATATTCAAGTCTCTTTTTTAGAATGAAGATAACACCTGTATACGTGTTGATTGGTAGTTTAGCTGTAGGTCTAAGCACAATTGTAGGGTAGTTCGTTAGTGTAACAATTGGAGATTTCCAGTAGAACACTGCTACTGTGTTTGTGTATAAATAAACGTATCTATGAATAGAATATTGGTACTTTGTGTCTCTTTGCATTATTGCACTCCCACCTATTCTGCCATGGTATCAGAACAGGATTGGGCCTAGCTCCCTCACAAATATCCCAAGAAGATAAGAGCCTCCGAGATGTCATCCTCAGTAGAATACCATATGTTAATTTTCCATAGGGCTATATTGTTCTATGCTTTAGATAATTGCATTACATCTTTTATGCATTAAATTCACCCCACAGCATCATAACATCGTTAGCAATTATGTAGAAAGAACAATATCATCAACAATGCAGCGGAACAATAAAGGAACATCAGAAGAAAAACATGCACAAATAGAGACACCAGAATTTGGTTGGAGACCAGGGAAAAACCCCACAAGGGGGAAAACCCGGAATTCAATTCTTCTTCTTCTATTAGATTTCATCAATTGTTCAGCTGAGATACAAAGAACAATATAATCTATCACAACCGGCTACCTAAGGCCTAAACAGATCTTGTTCACAACTTCGTTTGTGAACAAAATTCAAATCATGAAATAGGGTTACTGCAACATCACTGTATCAGAATCTGAGTTTCTCTTCAGGGTTACAGGTCACAAGGGGTCTGCATATATACTTAAGATGGTGCCATACCAGTAAGCCAATACCAATAATGTTCCGCCATACTACTGCTGTTCTGTGAACCATATACCACCCTGCCACACTGGGCCATGTGGACCATACCAACCAGACACTGCCAACCGGGCCATACCAACCAGGCACTGTCAACCAGGGCATAGGGCCATACCAACTGGGCACTGTCAGCTGGGCCATAGGGTCATACCAACTGGGCACTGTCAACTGGGCCAAGGGCCATACCAACCAGGCACTGTCAACCAGGCCATAGGGACATACCAACTAGGCGATGCCATCCATACATACTGTGCATTGAGGTCATGTCAGAACATACCATAAAACAAGAGACGCGAGACTGACGAGACCGTAACCATAATGCAGGACTAAAGACAAGAATCGATGCCATTCATACTGATCTGAACCATATACAAATCCAACCATACTGTAGCGAGCGAGTCAGGGACATACTGTAGTGTCATACCATATGCAGTGAGAGCAATGGCATGTCATACCATACACAGTGCAAAGCCACAATATAACGCAATTTCACATAACAAATCGAAGCCACAGGAATGAAGCGGTATTATATGACAAATCGATACCACAGGTATATAAAGCCAAAATATGAAGCCATGAAACGATACTACAAGTATCACATATAAATCGAAACCAAAATATGAAGCGAAGCCATAGCTAGGTCTAAAGTTATATCACAGTAATGTGAAAGGCATATCACTGTAATAAGATATTACTGTAGAGCGAGACATGTAACCATGCGAAACTGCAACCATGCGGGAGTGTAACCATATGAGACATTATAGCAAATGCTATACAGAGAGTAAAGGAATAGTAAATGCGAGAGACCCATCCCAATATATCGATAGTCCTGAAGATGTGGGAGACCTGTGAAACCCATCCAAAAATCTCAGAGCAATTTTTTGACATATCCAAGTCCCATTCGGAGATCAACTCAATTGGGTATATATAGTTGTCTCTGTAAAGGGTCATGACCTTTGAGGGGAGCCAACATGAAGCCGACCTGGAATTCTTGGTGAGAATTTAAATTCAAATAGTATATTTCCCTCCACTGGATTGAAGCCGACCATAATAAAATTATTTTTGTTTATACTTTTAAAACTTATTTTTTCATAATTAAATACGGGCTAGGGAATTTCTCCCCAGCTGCCAAAATTAACAACATAGAGTCTTTTTACAGTAGAATTTTCCTGTTGGTTTATGCACAAAAGGTGAGAGTGTTGTTTAATTGTTGAGTAGAGATATAAAGACTGCTTGTGTTGTGTAAATAAGCCTCAGAATCTGCAATAGATCTGTTTCCCAGGGATTATGTAGAGTAATATGAAGAGGTGAACCTGTCCAGATTCCAGAATGTAGCAAGCTGTCAGCCTCCGTTGCCAGAAGGTAAACCATTGATTGAGGGCCATGGAGATTCACTGTAGCTTGTCAGATGATGGGGCGAATAGCTGACCTGTTAAAACCAGGTACTAGTGCTCATACTTTGATTGTGAATGTCAGCATTTCAAAGATGATTTACAAAAGGGTGGATGAGATAGTTCTCAGGTTCGTTAAATCCATATTGCAGAATGCTTGTTCGAAGGGAGATAGTGTATCAAAGACTGTTTACTACTGCAATAAATAAAAAGAAATCACATTATTACTAAGGAAAAAAGGAAGGTAAAAGTTTTATTTTGGTCATTTGATATTTTGATATGACCCAATATAAACCCAAATCAAGAACGATGATGATGACAATAGAAGTGTTTTCTTACTCTGAAATATAAGTATCTCAAAGGCCAGGGGGAATTTGAGGTTTAGCTCAATATAGATTTCTCTCCAACAATTTAGATAATATGGAGATTGGGAGTTTGGGAATTATACCTTTACAAAGTGGATGAGATGGCATGATGGAATTTGGTACCTCCAAAATTCCAGAAATGCAAAAGGGAAAGTGCTGATTAAGTTGAAAGTTTCACTTGTATTTGTTGTCCATGATTTTAGTACTGTATTGTTAAGAGGGCGTGTTGGACTATAATGCTACAATGGCTAATATTTAGGGATCTGATTTGGATGGAGATAGAGCATGTATACATGTTGATTAAGATTAGTTTAGCTGTAGGACCAAAAGCAATTATAGGGCACTTTGTTAGTGTAGAGATCGGAATTTTGCAATAGAGCTCTACTACTGTGTTTTTTTATAAATGAATGTATCTATGAATAGATTATTGAGTACTATTTTTTGTCTGTCTTTGTAGTGCTGCATTCCCCAGTATTATGTTAATTTCTTAGTGGGACTCTTTGAAATTGAGACCAATTATGAAGAGATGAGATATGTCATTTTTGTTGAAATATGTAACTAGGTTCGGTCTTCATAATGACATATGTAATCATGATTTTATGTGTTTGATGTAAAAAGAAAAATAAATTTATTATTGTCATTCTAGAGGCATGGGTTTCATGCTCAAGGAAAATTTATTTATAGGTCAAGCACCCATTGAGTGCTTCTAGGACTTGTCATTGAGTCTACAAGTCAATTGAGTCATCATCTTGAGTCATCATCATGTATGGAAGACCCTTTTAGGCATGTTACATCTTGTAAAGAAAATTTATGTAAAGTCAAAGTATCAAATAGACCCTCCAAGACCTTGTCATCATCAAATAAACAAATCGGCCTTCATGAGTAGACAAGTCAGCCTAAAGATAACAATTCGACCTCGAAAGAAGCCTATATATAAAAAGACTTCGACCTCATTTGAAGATCATCCAATCAGCTCTCAAGAAGTTCGATCTACGAGGAGGAGAGGACGAAAAAGGAAGCCGGATACCTAGCAAAGAAAGAGAAGGAAAAAGCAAAGTTTTTGGGATTGTCTTTGGGCTTCTATCCTTCACATGTGCGAGAGAATTAGGGCATCAATTGCAACAGTAAGACCGAGATTGTAGTTACCTTAGGAGACCGAAATTAGGTGTGAAAAAGACAATTTGCAAGCCGAGTAGTCAAGAAGGAGAAGGCTATCCAAGGGAAGAAGGAAAGGAAGCAAATTCATCATTATTATCCCACACGTGCCATCTAGGGTTTCTGCAGTCGAAGTTGCAGAAAAAGCTGCTCGCGGTGGAAGTTGCTAGAGAAGCAGTTGGGATTGAAGTTGTAGAAGTTGCTAAGGTGGAAGTTGCTAGAGAAAAGAAAGCTCATCGAGGAAGGATTGACTTGGTCTTGGAGGGGACTTTGACAAGGGTCCTAGGTCTTGGAATTTGTCATTTCAAGTTCTAAAAGTGAAGAATTCTTGTGGGATTTCCTCTCAAGAGGTTGTGTCCTCTTGTCTCATTGTTCTTTATTGTTTGGTAGTTGTTTCATGATAAGAATACTAATTATAATCAAGTGAAAGAAGAAGTTAATCAAGTTAAGTAAAAACACATCACAAGTAGTTATCAAAGTAAGAGAAATCACCTAATCTCGTTGCCCCTAGATTTCTCAACATGGTATTGGAGCTAAGGTGACAAGACAAGGAAAGGTAGCTTGAAGAAAAAATATAAGAAGCATCAAGGAGGACTACCCATCTCATCACAAGGACCATACCCTCTAGAAGCAACAATAAGAAGAAGACCTCAAAGACACTACTTTCAAGAAGAACCCTACCTCCACTCAAAGAAAGAAGGGCTACACATTTAAAGCATCTTGAAGTCTCCATATTCTACATTTCTACATCCCAAGGAAGCAAAAAGAAGCATTGCCATCATGATTAAAGAAATCACAGTGATCTCCCTCTCTTTGAAGGAAATTCACATTTCAAGTATATTTGAAGAAAGACATCTCTAAAAGAAGAAGTATTGTCATCTTCAAGGAAGCAAACATCAATCATCATCAAGAAAGGCATCAAGTTGAAGATATCATCATCAAAGGAGCATCTTCACTTGACAAGTAAGTATCTTTATATCTATGTTTGAATCTACAATCAAAATGACTTCATTCTGCAAGGAGAGCAACAAATTGGTTGGGTCATCAAACTTCCTTGCATGGAAGAAGAGGATAGATTTGATCCTCATAGAAAATGAAGTCATTGAATATGTCAAGGGTAATGTCTCCAAACCATCTCAAGAACAAGCTCAAGCACTAACGAAGTATATGAAAGGGGAAATAAGGGCTCAAAGAATCCTTATAGAATCAATCAAGGATCCCCTCATCCCTTATGTAGCAAAGTTGGAGAAATCAAAAGAAATCTATGATAAGCTAGTAGAATTGTTCTTCGTAAGCACTGCAAGAGAAGTTATATCTTTGAGAACCAAGCTATACAAGATGAAGGTATCAAAGGAAGAAGGGATAGCCTCATATCTTATGAGGGTGTCACAAATAAGAGACCAACTACAAGAGTCGGGGGAAATATTGTCCGATAAAGAAAAGACCATCATTGTACTCAATGCACTCCCTGATGAATGGGGTAACTTTGTATCAAGTATTTATGGGAAGAAGGAAGCTACTCCATTCAGTGAACTTTCGTCATTATGTAACATTGAAGAAACTTGGTTGAAGGCAAAAAGTGATAATGGATCAAACGAACAAGTTCAAGCATATGCTTCCATGGCCAAGAGAAAAGGAAAGTTTGCTCTTCAGAAAAGGAAGAAGGTTGATATGTCAAAGATACAATGCTATAAATGTAACGAATATGGGCACTTTAAACAAAATTGTCATGAACTTAAGAAGGACAACAAGAAGATAAAATAAAGAAATGAGACCCATATCACTAAAGAAGTGGAAGAACCTGAAAAGAAGAAATCAAAGGAGGAAGTGAAAGATCTCTACTAAGACTGAGATAATCTCCTTCACTTAGTTCTTCTCAGTTTTGTAAAAGATAGCAATCATAATAGGAAGCATCTCTAGCATTAAGATGCATTAATAATTGAAATAGAGATGACATTGTCATAGAAGCTTGAAAGGATAGCTGAAGTAGAAGTCTACATGGTTGTAGCAGTCATCATGATAGAAAGAAAGTAGTTCATGGCATCTCCATTAAAAGCATATAAGGACAACCATAGTAGTAGTATGCATGGTTGGAAGAAAGTCATCTAGCATGATAGAAGATAAAAAAAAATCATTATACACCATCATCATTAGGGAGGAGCACCCGCGGGATGAGGATAATTAAGATAGTCTACAAGTGTCTCATTGATAGTCTACAGTCCACCTTGTATGGGATCCACTGGAAAGGTATGATGATGAAGATGTGCAGCACATTGAGTTGTTTGAAGTACTTTCATCTTCAAGCAAGGAAAAGGAAGCTGCTAGAAGGAAGTCTAGATGACCAAAAGAAGGAAAAGGTATGTATATATTTGATAGATAAAGTCATTTCATCATATAGTTGCAGATAGCTTGGTTGAATTGCTCTATCTCATGGGCGTGATCGAAGAAGGATCTCTTCCATTAGAATGATGAATGAAGGCATGTAGACAATGTGCCTTGAACTTCTACATATTGATAAAATGAAATCAACATAATATGACCTCATATAGAATATGAGGTGGTTGACAATCATGACTCATATGATGAAGGAACTGTGTCTAGAAGTTCCCGAGGTAGCTATTTGTGAAGGAAGAAGAGTTCGTGAAAGATGCAACTATTGTCACATAAGATAAGATAAGTGATCAACATCCAATAACTAGAAAAATTAGCAATGACATCTCCATGGGGAAGGTATGATGACCTTGATAAAGTTTATAAAGGAAGGAGACCCTTAACATTGAATGTCTTGGAGATGGAGTCATTGCAGGATGTCGATGTTGCATGAAGCTGATGTCATGACAAAAGGCCATCATAAAAAGGTAACTTTGGTTTGATGTTTATTTTGATTTTTTAAATCATCTGGTTGGGTTGTTACAGGGCTACCAAAAGAGAGTTGTAGATGTCACCTACAACTAGCACTCATGTAATTGGATGGAAGATATTGAAAGAAACATGACTTGGAAGAGGTAGTTGTATGAATAAAATCTAGTTGTGGACTAGAAGAACACTTTCCGATGAAGAGAAAGATGACATGATTATTGGTTCAACCCTATGGTTCATTGAAGGAAAGTGATGGATGGTCGATGCCCTAAGAAAAAGATCTAGAAGATGAAGTTCATGACATCAAAAGGAGGAGCCCTACAAGCAGCTGATAGTACAATGATCTCCACCAAAGAGCAGAGTACTATTGTTGGAAACAAGTCCCTAGTTAAGAGGGAGCTTGAGTATATTCCTTTTATAGGAATGGGTATATCTTTCCTAGTTGAGAGGGACAGATAGACACATCATTCTTGTCTTCATGTTATGAAGAAAGAATGGAGGATTGGTTAAGCATGTGAAATTGATTTCGATACTCTTTGAGGATGTGGTAGGGCAACCAATAGGCAAGAGTAGTCAAAGAAGAAATTCCTTGACGACGTGTTATTCCAAGACAGGAATTGTCCTAAAAGGACATACCCTTTGAACACCCGAGTGGGGTATGTGCCTTGAGAGACAATGATGATGGTGTCTATCAATCATTGGTCTCGCCAACATTGTGCTCTGATCTTGTGGAAAGATAGAGATGTTAGTCAAGGCCTTGCTATGTGACAATGTTGGTTTATATGATGAGATGCAAAAAGATAAGCTGAAATAATAGCTTATGAAATGGCTTACCAATCCAACTCTTCTTATGAGAATTTTTCAGTTTGAGAATGTCCAAATACCATGTATGGATTATGAATACCTCCATAGTTAAGAGGGAGTGTTGAAATATGTACCTAGGTTCAGTCTTCATAATAACATATGTAATCATGATTTTATGTGTTTGATGTAAAGAGAAAAATATATTATTATTGTCATTCTTGAGGCATGAGTTTCATGCTCAAGGAAAATTTATTTATAGCTCAAGCACCCATTGAGTGCTTCTAGGGTTTGTCATTGAGTCTACGAGTCAATTGAGTCATTGTCATGTATGGAAGACCCTTTTAGGCATGTTACATCTTGTAAATAAAATTTACATAAAGTCAAAAAGTGTCAAATAGACCCTCCAAGACCTTGTCATCATCAAATAAACAAGTCAGCCATCATGAGTAGACAATTCAGCCTAAAGGCAACAATTCGACCTAGAAAGAAGCCTATATATAAGAAGACTTAAACAAGTCAGCCTTCATGAGTGGACAATTCAGCCTAAAGGCAACAATTTGACCTAGAAAGAAGCCTATATATAAGAAGACTTCGATCTCATTTGGAGATCATCCAATTAGTTCTCAAGAAGTTCAATCTAAGAGGAGGAGAGGACAAAAAAGGAAGTTGAATACCTAACAAAGAAAGAGAAGGAGAAAGAAGCTTTTGGGATTGTCTTTGGGCTTCTATCCATCACATGTGTGAGAGAATTGGGGCATTAATTGTAGTAGTAAGATTGAGATTGCAACTACCTTAGGAGATCGAAATTAGGTGTGGAAAAGGCCAATTTGCAAGCCGAGTAGTCAAGAAGGAGATAACTATCCAAGCGAATAAGGAAAGGAAGCAAATTCATCATTATTATCCCACACATGCCATCTAGGGTTTCTGCAGTTGAAGTTGCAGAACAAGTTGCTGGGGGTCGCAATTGTTGGAGACGCAGCCAGGATTGAAGTTACAGAAGTTGCAGATGTCGAAGCTGGTAGAGAAAAGAAAGCTCATCAAGGAGGAAGGATTGACTTGGTCTTGGAGGGGACTTTGACAAGGGTCCCAGGTCTTAGAATTCGTCATTTGAAGTTTTATAAGAAGAGAAGAATTCTTGTGGGTTTTCTTCTCGAGAGGAGAGGTTTTGGCCTTGGCCGATAGCCTACATCTTGTGTCCTCTTGTCTCATTGTTCTTTATTGTTTGGTAGTTGTTTAATGATAAGAATACTAATTATAATCAAGTGAAAGAAGAAGCTAATCAAGTTAAGTAAAAATACATCACAAGCAGTTATCAAAGTAAGAGATATCACCTAATCTAGTTGTCGCTAGATTTCTCAACAATTTTAACAGATGTTTATAGCTCGGAAAAATGCTTCTACATAGGCTAGATGTTGAGCATGTCGAAGAAGTCCAAAATCTTCCATAGGTGCTTGCTCATGAGAAGTAAGTGATTATTATAATTTCCTTCCTAAGTTTAACTTAGGAAAAGTACACTAATTAAAAAATTAATTAGTGTTGACTATTGAACCAAGTTTCTAAGAATAAATAATTTAATCATTTAAGTAACTTAAATCTAATCTCTATTGTTGATCTCAAGTGAGGCTTAGGATCTAATCCTAGCCATTGATCACTTAGGAGATTAAGGTTAAGGATTTGTGTTAATTTTGGTATGTTCTATGCTTAGAGAAAATTTACTTCAATTTTCCATATTAGCTCAATACCAATTCTAAATTAGCAATCACACTTAGCATGATAGTAAAATGCAAATAGAACATAAACATAAATCGCAGAAGATAATCCAAGACAAGAGGACACAAGATGTGGCGCCATCCAGGGACAAACCCCAATGTGGGGAACCCTTGATCAATTCTTCTTATATTCTTCAATAGTTCAGTAGAGAGAGAGAGAGATAGTACATATACATTAGAAGTCAACACTTTGACTTGTCAAAATAAGCGCAAAGATCTTCACCATGAAGATAACATAATGAAGTTGCAGATCTGATGACTTGGACTGCAGTTCTGAACTCAGGTGAAGGCATACTTCTTCAACTGATTCTCCAAGGTGATTCCATCACCATTCTGCATCCAACCATCATGCTGCATCCAACCATGCAACATCTTCCAGAAACCAACAGTCCTAGGAACAACCTTCTAACATTGTTGTCATCATACTTCTTTTACCACACTGCCACCAATTTCATGTTGTCCTTTCAGGCCTCCTAATACTATGAATAAGTGCCATCTTTTGCTGCGGAATGAGGGCTGCACTAACAGTGGCTAGGCCTTATTCTTTACTGTGACATGACAACGTTAAGGAGGAGCTTCTTCATCCTCCATGACTATGATCTAGTCTCCTACAAGATTGCGGATAAGTATACTTTAGCAGCGTATAGATTAGGTCTCCCTTGCCAGCGTTTAGACCTTCTTTATGCAGCATATGGGATTCTTCATAAGCCTACGGCTAGGGTACATTATGACAGTGGATAGAGCACCAACTAAATTGCACCTAGGGCATCTCCTTACCTACGATAAAGCCTCACCTAGGACTGTGTAAGAGCCTCCTTTAGGATAGCATAGGTGCCTCTCTTTTATCCTTCATGACTATGTCTATAGGGTTGGCTTCATTGGCTACCATTTAGAGTAGCGTAGGCACTCCTAGAAGACCCTTTCTCCTCCACGTCTAGGGCTTCTCCCTAACTCTAATTAGGACTCTCCATGGCAGCGTTAGGATCTCTCCTTCATGACCGCGTATTAGGCTTCCCTTTATTGCGGATTAGGGTATCATTAGGCCAGTGTATTAGACTCTTTCATGACTGCTTGTAAGACTCCTCCGTGATTGCATTAGGCCTTCTTCATTAGGGCAATGTAGAGCCTAGGGCACTCCCTCTAGATCTCTCCTTCATCAAACCCAAAACAGAATGAAGAGAGAGATCACAAGAGTGTGAGTGTGTCTAAATGACTTGAAGGCCACCTCTATTTATAATAAAACGCGGATGACAAGTGGGGGTAATTTGGTTGTTGGCCGACATTGACAAATTGTCACATAACACAAATAAATTCATATCTCCATGAATACATGTCGGAATCAGATGATCTTTAGATCAATCCTACACCTCTCGATGAGAGGAATCCAAGAAAAATATCAACTGCCATGAATAAGAAGACCCACATGGAGTTTGGCCCTAGTTGCCAATTTTAACACTCCCTCTCAACTAGGGAGAACTCCATCTGCTAATCCATCTGCCAGACTGTACTATCTCTTCCATCAGTGCCCTGCACTGCTCTGCTCTGCTGAACTATGAAGAAGAAGAAGTGATCGAGAATGTATCATACCATCCTCTACTGACCCGAAGTCAGTGCCATATAAAAGAGAGTGTCTCATACCACTCTTACTGACCCGAAGTCAGTTCCAATAAAGAGAGTGTGTCATACCACTCTTATTGATCCAAAATTAGTTCCAAATAAAGAGTGTATCATACCACTCTTACTGATCCGAAATCAATTCCAAATAAAGAGTGTATCATACCACTCTTATTGATCCAAAATCAGTTCCAAATAAAGAGAGTGTATCATACCACTCTTACTGATCCGAAATCAGTTCCAAATAAAGAGAGTGTATCATACCACTCTTACTGATCTAAAATCAGTTCCAAATAAAGAGAGTGTATCATACCACTCTTACTGACCCAGAGTCAGTTTCAGTTGATCCCAAATCAATATCATCCTAGCATAGGGAGTACGGTAGTAACACGATGCGTCCATCAGTACTACTATGGTCCCTATCCTCATTTCCCTACTCATTGGCCAAATGAGAGGTACTTCCCATGAGTCCTAGACTGCATGGGTAGGATGTCTCAGCAGGAGAAGGATGAACCACTCATCCTGCCTACATGTCGCCAAGGGTATCCCAGGGGAAGGCTGAACCACTCACCCTATACACAACAAATCACTAGGGGAAGGTTGAACCACTCACCCTGTACACAACAAATCACTAGGGGAAGGCTGAACCACTCACCCTATGACTGTGTCTTAGCAGGAGAAGGATGAACCACTCATCCTGCCTACATAGCAGACCACTAGGGGAAGGCTGAACCACTCACCCTATGGTTGCTCATCGCTCCAAGAAGTACCCCCAAGCCCCCCAGAGCTCCCAGAGCTCAATGTCCATATCATACAGGACCCTTAGGAGAGGGTCTCTCCACGACTCCTAGTCATTCTCGGAAAGTCAAGAATTTGACCTTTCCCAGGGGCTTCATCTGAATATCGGTGACCTGCACATCAGTCCCAGAGTGATGGAGCCTTCTTGCTCCCCGTTGTACCATATCCCAGATAAAGTGGTACCTGATGTCTATATGCTTGGAGCGATCATAGAACACAGGATTTTTCAACAATTGAATCCCCCTATGGTTGTCACAGAAGATCATGATGGTATCCAACACATGTCCAAACAGCTCACATAAGAGCTTCCACAACCAGACAACTTCCCAGGAGGCCATACTCACAGTTATATACCGGCCTCATCAGTGCTCAAAACAACCGACTTTTGTTTCCTGCTCATCCAAGATATAGAAGCAGAACACAAAAAGAACTAGCACCCAGAAGTGCTCTTGCGATTCTCCACACTGCTTGCCCAGTCAGCATCAGAATAATCATGCAACTTCACATTTCCAACAATGTATCTCAATCCATGAGAGATTGTGCCCCGAAGATATCTCAAATGATTCTTGGCACCAATCCAGTGAGGCACAACCATATATGAGCTCAACATGCTAACTGTAAAACATATATCCGGATGAGAGTTCACCAAGAACATCAATGCTAGTATGAGTTTATGAAACTCAGAGGCATTTCCCAAATCAAGTCTGGCATCACTACCGCATAACTTCTTAAAGTTAGGCTTCATCGAGGTAGTCACAGGCTTGCAATTCACCATTCCAAATCCAGAATCCAATTCCCTCTTACTTTTGCAAATGAGAGGGTTTGCACCTATTAGAAAGAGGTTGTCCTCATAAGGTACCAGTATGAGAGGTCTATCATCCACAACCTTAAAGCAATGGTTTGGATCGGCTTCACTCCTAGTGAATCTCAGCTTCATCAGATAGCTATCAATCCTCTCATACCAAGCCTGGGGTGCTTGCTTCAAACTATAGAGAGCTTTCTTCAACCTGCATACATGAGATTCCCAATCATGAATCTCAAACCCCTCGGGTTGATCCACATCTATGGTCTTGCTATTACATGAGGGGAATGGTCCCCTTGTAAGATTTCCTGCGGTACAGCTCAAACATGTACCTTCATGCTCTTCTTGAATTCAAGCATCCCTATCACCATCTGTCTTACATCGGGTAGGTCCACACAATGAAGATGGGCAACCCCCTAGTGCCATAGAAGAGATGTGACAAATGACATGGTCTCCACTGGACTTCCTGCAACTTGATACAAATTGCCAACCCTGAACCCATGTGTAAAAGCATCTTGAAAATTCCTTTTTCAAACACGTACCTTTCCATCGATGAATGCAAACTTGAAACCTTTGACTTCTATTGTCGAAATGGACACTAGGTTCTTCTTGAGATCAGGTACATAAAGAACTTCTTGTAAATGAATCGTGCTACCCTCATTCAATTGAAGGGTAGCATTCCCTACACCCTTTCCAGGATAGGTGGCATTGTCTCCAAGAATAATCTCCACGACTGTTTCCTTCTCTATCAAATTAGAGAGAGCTTCCTTGTATCCTATAAAGTGCCTTGAAGCACTACTATCAATAAGCCGGATTCCCAAAGAGTCAGGAGGAGAAGTATTGGAGGGGGCCAATATAAGTGAATGCTCCTTTTTCTTATCAGAAACAACATTTGATTCTTCATACCTAGAGTTCCTTGCTTTCTTTGAAGAGTCGGCCATTTCCTTTATGACCTGCATTCCTTCGATCATTGAAGATGCCCCTGGAATGATTGTTATCATCATCAAGTGATACGTCCCTTCTATTGGACACTCCCTCGCATAATGGCCAAAATTATTGCAAGCATGGCATCTACCTTTCTTCCATTCTTAGATCCATATTTCCTATTGAAGTGACCTTTATGTAGGCCACCAGATGCTTCTGTTGTGCAACTCTGATAATCTTCTTTGCTTCAACTTCACCCTTGGTGAATTTAAAGAGAGATGAGGAACCCATTGAGCCTTTTGACCTTGTCCAACTATCTTTGGTGATTGCTCTTTCACTCTTGCTTGGGCTTTGTCTTCGCCTCAACTCTGATAGCATGTTAGTTTTGGTATGTTCTATGCTTGGAGCAAATTTACTTCAATTTTCCATATTAGCTCAATATCAATTTTAGATTAGCAATCACATTTAGCATGATAGTAAAATGCAAATAGAACATAAACATAAATCGCAAAAGACAAGCCAAGCCAAGAGGACACAAGATGTAGTGCCAGCCAGGGAATAACCCCAATGTGGGGAAACCCTTGATCAATTCTTCTTATATTCTTCAATAGTTCAGCACAAAGAGAGATAGTACATATACATCAAAAGTCAACACTTTGACTTGTCAAAATAAGAGCAGAGATCTTCACCATGAATAACATAATGAGGTTGCAGATCTGATGACTTAGACTGCAGTTTTGAACTTAGGTGCAAGCATACTTCTTCAATTGATTCTCCAAGGTGATTCCATCACCATGCTGCATCCAATCATCATGTTGCATCCAACCATGCTGCATCCAACCATGTTGCATCCAACCATCATGCTGCATCCAACCATGCAGCATCTTCTAGAATGTTGTCCTCCTTCTGCAATACTAGCAGTCACTGTTTCATCAACTCATCTTTTACTCAGACAACCATGTAGGCCTTTCTAAGACTACAGTGAATCAAGGTGAGACACCACCTCTGCCATGCTGTCAAGACTGATGCAACAGCCTTAGCTGTTGGCTATGGCCTACGGCCTAGCCCAGCAACAAGTTAAGCAACAATCAATATATTTACAAGGGCTTGATTTTGCTGTCAGCACTGTGATTTATCAACCATGTAAACAGTCCTAGGAACAGCCTTCTAACACAGTGTTGTCATCATACTTCTTTTATCACGCTGCCACCAATTTCACATTGTCCTTTCAGGCCTCCTAATACTGTGAATAAGTGCCATCTTTTGTTGCGGAATGAGGGTTACACTAATAGTGGCTAGGCCTTATTCTTTACTGTGAGATGACAGCGTTAAGGAGGAGCTTCTTTGTCCTCCATGATTGTGATCTAGTCTCCTACAGGATTGCAGATAAGTATACTTTAGCAGCGTATAAATTAGGTCTCCCTTGCCAGCGTTCAGACCTTCTTTATGTAGCATATGGGATTCTTCAGAAGCCTGCAGCTAGGGCACATTATGATAACGGATAGGGCACAAACTAAACTGCACCTAGGGCATCTCCTTACCTATGATAAAGCCTCTCCTAGGACTGCATAGGAGCCTCCTTTAGGATAGCATAGGTGCCTCTCTTTCATGCTTCATGACTGCATCTATAGGGCTGGCTTCATTGACTGTAATTTAGGGTTGCGTAGGCACTCCTAGAAGACCCTTTCTCCTCCACGTGTAGGGCTTCTCCCTGACTGTAATTAGGGCTCTCCATGGCAGCTTTAGGATCTCTCCTTGGCAGCGTTAGTATCTCTCCTTCATGACTGTGTATTAGACTTCCCTTTATTGCGGATTAGGTATCATTAGGCCAACGTATTAGACTCTTTCGTGGCTTCTTGTAAGACTCCTCCGTGACTGCGTTAGGGCTTCTTCATTAGGGTAGTGTAGAGCCTAGGGCACTCCCTCTAGATCTCTCCTTCATCAAAACCCAAAACAAAATAAAGAGAGAGATCACAAGAGTGTGAGTGTGTCTAAATGACTTGAAGGCCACCTCTATTTATAATAAAACATGGAGGACAAGTGGGGGTAATTTGGTTGCTGGCCGACGTTGACAAATTGTCATATAACACAAATAAATTCATATCTCCATGAATACATGTCAGAATCGGATGATATTTAGATCAATCCTACACCTCTTGACAAGAGGAATCCAAGAAAAATATCAGCTGCCATGAATAAGAAAACCCACATGGAGTTTGGCCCTAGTTGCCAATTTTAACAATTTGGCTTAATTATAAAATAAGCTTAAGGGAGAGATGAAAGATGCATTGTGATTGAAGGAGCAAATTTCTCAAGGAGTGAGAGACTCAAAGACCAAAGAGAAGGGAAAAGTCTGCAACAAAGTAATTTCGATGGAGAAATTCAAGGAGGCGAGGTGGATGAGTTACTAGAGAAAGAGGCCAAGATATTGGAGGAAGCCAAAACTAGTGAGAACCAAACAAGGGTTTGCGTAGAGGAGGAAGGTCAAATTCCTTGGTGTGCAAGGGGGTTGTACAGGTGAAGAAAAGGAGGCAGATTTACAGGTGGGGGAGCTGATTTTTCCATAGCCAAGATTTTTTGAATGTGGCAAATTTCCAATGGGCCAAAGTTCTCTAGAGGTTGAAATTCCATGGGGGCCAAAATCCAAGTTCCATATTGTATTGTATTTTTTGTGTATTCTCTAAGTCAAGGCCCTAATTTTCCCTGAGTCAATAAAGTGAAGGAGAATTTGTTGGGAAGAATTTTCTATTGTTCCTGCGGCTGATTTTCTATTTTTATTTTTGTTGCAGATTTTATTTGTGAAGTTAACCAGTGTATTTATTCTCAGCAGTTTCAGAAAAATATTTCTGGTTGAAATAATTTCTAGGTATAAAATGATTGTTGAGAAAAATAAATTAGACCTGGTATTAAAAATTAACATGGTGTCAGAGCACTAAACTCTAAGAGGAAGTTCAATTTTTCACAAAGGTTTACAACATCAAACTATTATTTTCCAATAGTTTATTTCTTAGGTTTTGAGTATTTGATTTGGAGGTTTGTAAGCATGGCTACAACAGGGTTATGGTTTGAAGACCGGTTGGAGAGTGCATCCAACTACAGACCTTGGAAGGAGAGAATAGCATTAGTGTTGATGGAGAATGGGATCTGAGAGTTTGCAAATCAGGAACTCAACCCTCCTACTGATGATGCACAATTGGCCATCCATAACCAAAAGAATGTGAAAGCCAGGAGAATCATTTAGGATGGGATGAAGGATCATGTGATCCCTCATCTTTCCAAAGTGAAATCTGCCAAGGAAGTGTGTGAGGGTCTAAGTTATATCAAAGTGGAAATGCAAACACAAAAATGGTGTTGAAGGAGAAGCTTAGAAACCCCAAGATAAGCTTAGAAACACCAGGATGTCCAAGTCAAATACAATTACGACATATCTCACCAAGATCACACAAGTCCGATACAAGTTGGTTGCAATTGGGGAGGTCATGTCCTATGTAGAGTTGGTGAGGAAAACCCTCGTGGGTTTTTCAAACATTGGGAAATCTTTGTTGAAGGGGTCATAGCATGTGAGCAACTAGGTGATTGGGAGAGGTTATGGGATGACTTCATACATGAGGAAATTTGAGAGAAGTCTCTTCGTGGGAGCCACTCTAAGGGTGATGATGAGAACCTTTCCCTCGCCAATTAGGCAAGGAAGGACAAGGGAAAGGCGAAGAAGACCCCAAGAGGAAAGAGTACCTTAAGAGCTGGTGAAAAGGACATGAGAAAAGTGAAATGCTTTGCATGTCACATGTTTGGCCACTATGCAGGCCAATGTTCGAACAAGAAGAAAGGCAAGGGGAAGTGACAAGTTGTTGCATCAACAAACTCATAGGTGAGAAAGTTTGCTAACAAATTCGAAAAAGAGTTCTCACTGGTGATATGCCTTTTTAGCACCATTAGCAAAGAAGGTACATAATTTGTGGACAACGAAGCATCTCGTCATATGACAAGGTTGCGAGAGTTATTTGCTAGCCTGAGAGAGGATGACCCAGATCTTACTATGGAGGTTGGTAACAATGCCATGTGTGCAAGAGGGAGTTGGAACTACATAGTTTCAACTAGAGTTATGTGAACCCATGGAGGTTAGAGATGTTTTATGTGTTCTAGGGCCACAAAAGAACCTTCTTGTAGTCTCAACCATGGAGGACAAGGGATATGAAGTTCGGTTTGAGATGGACAAGTGATTGTCAAGCTGAGATCTTTTAGTTCAAGTTCAAGACAAGTCATTGGGAGGAGAGAAGGTAAGATGTATATGATGAGGGGTCAACTAGTGAGGGCCTTGGTTGATGGCAATGATAGCTTTGGCATAGGGGGATGGCACATTTGCATCATAGGGCTTTGTGTATATTACGAGAGATTGTCACTAGTCTTCCTTGATTTTAGCCAGGAACACTGGGGTGTGCTTTGGGAAAGTATCCCAACACTGCTTTCACAAGCAATGATTCTAGGTCCAAAGAGTTGTTGGATCTAGTACATTCATAAGTGTGTGGGGTCTTTGAGTGGATACAAATATTATGTTACCTTTATTGACGATTGTTCCAGGAGGACCTGGATCTACTTCATGAAGACCAAAGATGAGGTCTATAATAGGTTTAGAGAGTTTAAATATCTTCGAAAAGCAGACTAGGAGGAAGATCAAGGTCCTTAGATCAGACAATGGGGTAGAATATACCTCCAATGAGTTCAAGGACTTTTGCGGGGAAGTAGGAATTAAGAAAAGGTTGGCAGTTCCTTACAACCCGCAACAAAATAGGGTTGTTGAAAGGAAAAACAAGGCCATCATCAAGGTTCTTAAAGCCATGATCCAAATTCAGGATAACGCATGTCAAAGTGGGTAGATGCATGCAATACAACAGTCTAGATTCACAACAAGAGTCCTCACAAGGTCTTAGGGGACAAGACTCCCAAGGAGGTTTTGACAAGAGTGAAACCAGAGGTGGGATATTTTCGCATCTTCGAATGTATGATGTATATCCATGTACCATCAAAGAAGAGGAGAAAGTTGGAACCCTCAAGACAAAAGGGCATTTTTGTTGGGTACAATGAGGCTTCCAAGACATACAGGGTGTACATTTCGTCATTGGGGAAGACTATGGAGAGCAGGAACATGAGATTTGAGGAGCACAAAGTCTTGAGGAAGTCACATGATACCATACTAGTGGCAGATGATTGAGAATGAGAGGCTCCAAAAGGTTGAGAAAGGCCAACAACAGGTACTCAATCTTCGACTCGAGGAAGAGCAGGAGGTACCTTCTAGTTCTGTCAGAAGGACTCCGAGACGGATAAAGAAGACTCTCAAGGATGTTGAGGAGCATGTCGAGGATCCCAAGAGGATGTTCAGAGAGAACGGACCACCACAGATCTTTTCCAACTACTTAGCACTTATGAGTGACATTAGTGATTTTGAGCCTTCTAGATTTGACAAGGTATATATGGTATATTGTGCCTAGGGCAGTGGAATAATCAGTGGCCACTTCGAGATGGATCTTTAAGATCAAGCATGCTACAAATGGCAACATCGAGAAGTATAAGGGTAGGTTCGTGGCAAGAAGGTTTTCCCAGAAGGAGAGAGAGGATTATGAGGAGACATCCACTCGAATTGCAAGATATACTTCTATTAAAGTTGTTATGTCTATTGCCTCAAAGATGGGGTGGAGGATACATCAAATGGATGTGAAGACAACATTCCTTAATGGAGTGATTGAGGAGGAGGTGTACATTAAGCAGCGACAGGGTTTTGAGGTGCATGGGAGAGATTTTCATTTATGCAAGTTAAACAAGGCTTTTCTAGTCTTAAGCAGACACATAGGGCATGGTACTCAAGGACTAATGGTTATCTGCTAGGCATTGGCTTCACCAAGAATGAGGCAGATCCCAACCTGTACCATATACTAGTTGGTGATGATCCACTCATTCTAGTACTTTATGTGGATGACCTCTTTTTTACAGTGGCAAAGCTCATAGAGATGTGCAAGAGAGACCTAACTATAGAGTTTGAGTGAAGGACACCGACTTGATGCACTATTTTTCGGGATTGGAGGCGGCAACAAATAGGTGAGATTTTCCTCAAACATGGGAAATATGTAGTTGAAATCTTAAAGAGATTTGAGATGGTGGATTGTAGGCCTATGTCAACACCCATGATTACCAACTTCAAGAAGTGAATGCTTTTGAGTCAGAGTTGGTGGATCCCACATTGTGCAGGCAATTGATAGGATCTTTGACGTATCTGCTCAACACTAGGCCAAATATATGCTTTGCTACAAAAACACCAAGCCGGTTTATGGTGGAGCTAAGGGTGGTTCGTTGGGTGGCAGAGAAGCATGTGCTCAGGTATCTTTGAGATACAATGGAGTATGGACTGAAGTATGTCAGGAATGGTGGAATGTAGTTAGTAAGCCATACAGACTTAGACTAGGTTGGGAGTGCATATGACAAGAAGAGCACCTCTGGGTGCTATTTGATTTTGGTATCAACAGTGATCTCATGGTTCAGTAGGAAGCAATCTTCTGTGGCTCTTAGTTTAGCAGAGGCAAAGTACATGGCAACTAGCTTGGCGAGTTGTGAGGCAATTTTGTCTTGAGTTGGATCAGACAATGATTCATTGTGACAATCACTGTTGCATACAACTCTTGGAAAATCCAGTGTTTCATGACAGGTCCAAGCACATAGAGATCAAATATCATTTCATCAGAGACAATCAAGAAGGGAACTGTAAAGCTCAAGTATACTTCCAAAGATGAACAAGTGGTGGACATTCTCACCAAGACCCGAGTGAAGAGCAAATTTGTGCTTTACAGAGATAAGCTAGGGGTGGTGTTGAACACCTACCTCGGTAGAAAGGAGTGTTGATGTTTATAGCATAGACAGGTGCTTTTGCATAGTATAGGTGTCGAGCATGTAGAAGATGTCCAAAATCCTCCTTAGGTATTTGCTCATGAGGAATAAGTAATTATTATGATTTCTTTCCTAAGATTAACTTAGGAAAAGTTATTGAAATTTGATGACAAAAAAAAAGTTTCCTGCCATCCCAACCCGGTTTTAATTTCACCTTATCACTCCCATTCAGTTAAATGCCCTTTCCCATAAACCTACATTTAACATATAGAATTCTGGAAATGAAATTTTCAGATTAAAACACATGCGTCTGTCAACACATGCTAAAAATAAATATGGGCATAACCAAACCAACAACAAACATAAAAATACATAGATTTTTGGTCAACTTAGACCCAGGGAAAACCCCTTCAATCTTCTTAGGGGAAAACCTGTTAGAGAGCTCTCCATATTTATTTATCTTTGAAGTTTAGGAAAAATACATTAGAAGACAAAACAAAACAATACAACTTATCTCTTCAGCCCAAAACTCCTTGAAAATCGTGCCCACTTTGCCTCGATTTTCGTGGCCACTTGAAGTTGAAAATAGGTATTGTACGGATACGATTGTATAGACTATACTATACAGACTCTATGCGGACTGTACAGATTTCCGTACCGTTGTACGAATTTTTTTCAATTTTTATTTTTCAAAAACTTCTTTCGAACGACGTGCACCTCACAACATTCAATGTTGTTTGTATTGTACCTTCTGTTGTCTTCTATGCCTTGATTTCCATGCCCAACTTTGTGCAGAAATCACTCCTTCAGCTTGCTGCAACAAATTTCTCCTTCATAACTTTTCTCCAGCTCTCAGCCTCCTTTCTCCAATCTGCTCATGAAGAATGAATGCAGTCTCTCTTTTCTTTTCCCCCTTTTGTTTCCCTAAATGACTTTTGGGCAACCCTAAGATCTAATGGCTCAGATTCATTTAGATCGAGGGATGAGAATAAATATGCATTTAATTCTCACTTTCTATTTTTTATCTCACCCATTAAATAAAGTACCCACATTGTACTTTGTCTAAAGTCACTTTTCACTTTATAATTTAACATTGACTTTACCACTTATAAAGTCACTTTCACTTTATAAAGTCACACTTAGGAAAAGAATTATTTTATACACTTTCCCTAGGTAGAGACTAACCCATGGGAAACCACTTGTCCAAGGTACATTAAAAATCAACACTCCCGCTTGCCGAGGAAAGTGTTTCTCACCACACCCATTATGTCCCTAAAATGGACATGCTTGCCTCTTGGTAAGTACTTCGTGAGCACATCGGCCACCTGCTCATCTGTTGATATATACTCCAGCTTCACTGCCCCCTTCTGAACATAGTCCCTGATGAAATGATATCTGATGTCAATGTGTTTTGACTTGTCATGAAACACTGGATTCTCCGTGAGTTTAATGCAACTCTGATTATCACAGTGAATAACCGTCGGTCTCAACTCCTAATCAAATAGGCCATACAACAACTTGCGAAGCCAAATGGCCTCACAACTAGCCTAACTAGCAGCCATATACTCAGCCTCAGAAGAGCTCAAAGCAACTGACTTTTGCTTTCGACTGAACCACGACACAACTGTCGAACCCAATCCGAAGCAACACCCTAAAGTGCTTTTCCTGTCAAAAGCACACCCTGCCCAATTTGAATCTGTGTAACCTGCCAACCTCACTCCATCTCCTCGCCTATAGTCCAGACCATAATCAATAGTCCCCTACACGTAGCAAAGAATGTGCTTTGCAGCTACCCAGTGCACCTTCCTGGGCTCAACCATGAACTGGCTAAGTGTGTTCACTGCAAAGCATATATCTAGCCTAGTGTTGACCATATACATCAAGGACCCAATAAGTTGCCTATACAATGTGGGATCCACCAAACTAGAATTTGAAGCATGAAGCTTCTTCCAGTTGGTGATCATAGGTGTAGACATGGGTCTACAGTCTGCCATGTGAAATATGCTCAACACATCCACACCATACTACACATGCCCCAAAAATATATGCCCTTCCTCTTGCCACACCTCAAGCCCCAAAAAGTAATGCATCAGCCTAATGTCCTTCATCTCGAACTCCATAGCAAGATCCTCCTTGCAACCACTAATCAGTCTCTCTGCCCCAGTAATGAACAAGTCATCAACATACAACACAAGAATGAGTGGATCATCCCCTACAACAATGTTGTTACATAAAAAATTAGTTAGTTCATAAGTTATTAGGCAAAGGGCATGATCAAAGATCATGCCCATTCACCAAGAGGCACCCAAGGCAGTATATAGCCAGGGTCCTCCCACAAAATGTAAGCATCATCTATTCAATTATTAATAAAATATATATATCATCGTTGTCAATTGCTAAGTTTATGTGTTTCATCTGGTATCAGAGCATTTCGATCTTCTGGCTACACAGTGTTCGTTCTCTTCGTTGTCCGTACAACAATAGATTGTAATCAGTGGCTTATCCATTGTCTCTTGAAACACCACCCCTGTGCATACACAATTGTCATTCGTTGTCCGTTGTGGCCCGCATTTCGAATCCACTGTTGTACTCCCGTGTCTTATTCTTCAGTCATCCGACTGTACCACTGCACTGTATATTACCGTCGCACCCGACCAACCGCCATCCCCATACGTCCTTCTGATATCTCCGTCGGTTGTTGTGTCTGCCTCCGTCTTCATTGTCGTCCACCTGTGCCACTAGCTTCCACCGCGTTCCCTTATTCATTTGACCTTGTTCCTAACGCCCGTCCACCACACCATGGTCGTCCAACGACCATTTTATAACGCCCAACACATAGATATAAAATTTTATAAAGAAAAAAAAAAATATATATATATATATATATATATATATATATATATATATAATTAAATTAATTAAATGGATTCTCCGTGAGTTTAATGCAACTTTGATTATCACAGTGAATAACGGTCGGTCTCAACTCCTGATCCAATAGACCATACAACAACTTGCGAAGCCAAATGGCCTCACAACTAGCCTGACTAGCAACCATATACTCAACCTCAGAAGAGCTCAAAGCAACTGACTTTTTCTTTCGACTGAACCACGACACAACTGTCGAACCCAATCCAAAGCAACACCCTAAAGTGCTTTTCCTGTCAAAAGCACACCCTGCCCAATTTGAATCTGTGTAACCTGCCAACCTCACTCCATCTCCCCGCCTATAGTCCAGACCATAATCAATAGTCCCCTACACATAGCAAAGAATGTGCTTTGCAGCTACCCAGTGCACCTTCCTGGGCTCAACCATGAACTGGCTAAGTGTGTTCACTGCAAAGCATATATCTAGCCTAGTGTTGACCATATACATCAAGGACCCAATAAGTTGCCTATACAATGTGGGATCCACCAAACTAGAATCTGAAGCATGAAGCTTCTTCCAGTTGGTGATCATAGGTGTAGACATGAGTCTACAGTCTGCCATG
Source organism: Pinus tabuliformis (assembly GCA_031772625.1). Taxonomy (NCBI): domain Eukaryota; kingdom Viridiplantae; phylum Streptophyta; class Pinopsida; order Pinales; family Pinaceae; genus Pinus; species Pinus tabuliformis. Next base: position 869,148,737 of record CM062813.1, on the reverse strand, counting down.
TGAAATCTGCTCAACACATCCACAGCATATTACACCTACCCCAAAAAGATATGCCCTTCTTCTTACCACACCTCAAGCCCCAAAAAGTAATGCATCAGCCCAATGTCCTTCATCTCGAACTCCATAGCAAGATCCTCCTTGCAACCACTAATCAGTCTCTCTGCCCCAGTAATGAACAAGTCATCAACATACAACACAAGAATGAGTGGATCATCCCCTACAACAATGTTGTTATATAAAAAATTAGTTAGTTCATAAGTTATTAGGCAAAGGGCATGATCAATATTCACCAAGAGGCACCCAAGGCAGTATATAGCCAGGGTCCTCCCACAAAATGTAAGCATCATCTATTCAATTATTAATAAAATATATATATCATCATTGTCAATTGCTAAGTTTTGTGTTTCATCTGGTATCAGAGCATTTCGATCTTCTGGCTACACAGTGTTCGTTCTCTCTGTTGTTCGTACAACAACAGATCGTAATCAGTGGCTTATCCATTGTCTCTTGAAACACCACCCCTGTGCATACACAGTTGTCATTCGTTGTCCGTTGTGGCCCGCATTTCGAATCCACTGTTGTGCTCCCGCGTCTTATTCTTCCGTCATCCGACTGTACCACTGCACTGTATATTATCATCGCACCCGACCAACCGTCGTCCCCATACGTCCTTCTGATATCTCCGTCGGTAGTTGTGTCTGCCTCTGTCTTCACTGTCGTCCACCTGTGCCACTAGCTTCCACCGCGTTCCCTTATTCATTTGACCTCGTTCCTAACGCCCGTCCACCACACCATGGTCGTCCAGCGACCATTTTATAACGTCCAACAAATAGATATAAAATTTTATAAAGAAAAAAAAAAAATATATATATATATATATTTAAATTAATTAAATGAACAAAAAAAAACTATGTTTTATAATTAAATTAATTAATTTAATTTAATTATTTTTAAAAAATCAAATTAAAAGCTGGCGGACAAATATACACCCCCACAAACTCATTCAATGTCATCAATGACAATGGCCGATTTCAGCAAAAATTGATTGATCTAGAGAATAGGGTTACTAGCCACTGTTATGTAAAAAATTAGTTAGTATTTAATTTTAGGTTAATTAGACGAAAGGGCACAATCATAAGATCATGCCCTTTGCCCAAAGCATGCCCATGGCGATATACAAGCTAGGAACCCCCATTGTAAACAATCATCTTCAGTCAATTAATCATATATATATATATATATATATATATATATATATATATATATATATTTCTGCGTATCAAGAAGTTTCCACCTCATTGGTATCAGAGCGGTCGAATCCTCTCGCCTGTGTTGGTTTCACGCATCCATCCACTGTTGTCACTGTACGTATCACTATTTTGTACACTACTATCACTGTACTTACCTTCTGCTACCATACTCACTACCGACACCCTGTCTAGTGCTTTCCACCGTTCCTTGACTCGTTCTCCACCGATTTCGACCACCATTGAAACTGTCACACGGCCTCCTTCCATTCCGCTGCTACCCGCAGGTTACCTGCTGGCCACTCATTGCATCTAATCCAACGTTCCCCACACTCGAATCTTCCATTTCTGCACTCTGTCTACACACTTCCTGCCAGACGAATCCTTTGCGGATACGCTGAAACCCACCATCCAGCCGCACACCGCGTCCACCTCCCTGTTCTCGCACTTCCATTATCGGCTCCACCCAAATCCGTAGCCATCGTTAAAACTGCGGTGATATTCGCTAATGTTTTTGAACAATCAAAGGTTTCCATCAGTCAGACGTGATTGTTCGGGATAATAATATATAATATATATAGTTATATTATTAATTTATATATAACATTAATTTATATATAATATATATTTCATCAAATTGTACATAACGATTAATATATATATATATATAGATAATATAATTATATATTACATAACTTAATCTAATTATGAGCTTTATATATATATATATAGATAACATCAATTTAATTAATTAATTAATTAAAACATAATAATAATAATTAATTAAAATTTAAGCTGGCAGATAAATATACGCCCCCACAAACTCGCTCAATGTCAACAATGACAATGGTTGATTTCCAAAACAAAAAAAAATTGGTTGACGCGGAGCATAAGATAAATAACAACAACGATGAGGTCAATAAAAGATTAGATGATTTCCAGATCAAGCTTAAGGGGCAGGCTGACAATATCAAAAGTCTTCAGGATACAACAAATTGAATAGAAACAAAGATGGAAAATCACCGTGTCCAATCAGAAGTGGATCACAAAGAGACCTTAACATTGCTGAAACTTTTGTGTAAAAAGATGAATTATACACCCACACAACTACTACAAGAAGATGAAGAAAATCAAGAGCACAACTCATCAGATTCAACGAAATCAACAGACTCTCAAGAAAAAGCTGAATCCCCAAAAAAATCAGCAACACCCCACCAAGAAATGAGTAACGCGACTCTTACAAACAAGCAACTCTGGGATACCTTTACCAATCAACACCCCTTTTTCGCTCAACCATTAGCGACATACCAGCGAAGGGCAAAAGTCGAGATGCCTAAATTCAATGGAAACGAAAAAAACAATGTTGCATGGATAAATAAAGCAGAAGAATACTTTGAGATATATGACATCAATGATGATGACGAAAAGCTCAGGCACGCATCCATGAAAATGGAATGGGAAGCATATAATTGGTATATGTGGTGGAAAAAGACAACACATGTCATTAGTTAGAGGAAATTTAAGGATGCATTCTTTAAAAGATTCCAGGGTGTAAGGGAAGAAGAGTTCTTTTCAAAACTCATCAAATTACGACAAAAAGGAAGTGTGGACGAATACACACAAGAATGGGAGACCTTAATAACACGAGTACCAGGGTTATCAGAATCTTGTCTAATTCAATCATACGTCTCAAGGCTCAAAACCCATTTACAAGTAGAACTTGAGATGCATGACATTACATCAATAGAAGTAGCAAGACAAAAAGCAAAAACAACCGAAAAGAAATTCGAACAAATATTTTGGTCAAAATCGGAAAAAACATATTCAAGATGAAGAATACCCCAGTATGTGGACTCAAATAATACAAGATATGTTCCACCACATCGTCGTGAAGATGAAAAATCTAATGTGGAAATGCAAAGGATAAAAGAGGGTAAATGCAAACACTGTGGTGAGAAGTGGGACCCCAAACATAGATGTGCTAAAGGAAAAGAACCAAAGAACCTATATAATTGTGAAGCAACCAAAGATTCAAACAGTGAAGATTCTAACATAGAAGAAACAGAAGATGCCCCAGAATTCTCACCAGAATTAGATGACGGAAGTATTCCGCAAGTGTCATTATCAACTATGACAGGTATATCACAACCTCAGACCTTAAAGTTAAAAGGACACATAAAGAAGAACAACGTAGTGGTTCTCATCGACTCTGGTAGCACACAATTTTTAAATGCAACCATGGCAAAGAGACTCAATATTTTTTCATTTCCCTTACCAAACATGAAAGTGATGGTAGCTAACGGTAAGAAGATTGAAAAAGTGGGGAAATGCCAAAAGGTCAAATTGCAAATTCAAGACTTTAATTTAGAGTCTTCGTTCTTCACAGTACCGTTAGGAGGAGTAGATGTAGTCTTAGGTATCCAATGGCTACGAACTTTAGGTACTTATGCCGCCAACCATCAAATACAATTTATAAAATTCAAATGGGGAGGTCAGAAGTACAAATTACACGGATTCCAAGCACCAAAGAATCAAATTGTATCATCATCTCAAATGATGAAGATGAGTCGAAAAGGAGCACCCGCTTATGTAGTACAATGTCACCAATTAGAAATGTTATCTGCAAATATGACCAGTGAAGAGTCACTAGACATACAAGATCTAATTCAGAAGCATGAAAAAGTATTTCAAGACCTACCTATGAAAATGCCACCTAATAGGGAAATTGAGCATACAATAGAAGTCAAGGCAGGGTCAGACCCCGTCAACATCAAGCCATACCGATATCCACATCACCAAAAAACGGAAATTGAGAGATTAATCCAAGACCTTTTAAAGTGTGGGACCTTGATCATCTTGGAATATCTGATCAAGTGGAAGGACTTACCCAAAGAAGACGCTTCTTGGGAGAATGAAGCATTTTGTCAACAACATTCGTCGTTACGTATGCTTTGAGGACAAAGCATTCTTTTGAGAGGAAGGCAATGTTATGTAAAAAATTAGTTAGTATTTAATTTTAGGTTAATTAGACAAAAGGGCACGATCATAAGATCATGCCCTTTCCCCAAAGGGTGCCCATGGTGATATATAAGCCAAGAACCCCCACTGTAAACAATTATCTGCAGTCAATTAATCATTTATATATATATATATATATAGTTCTGCGTATCAAGAAGTTTTCACTCCAGCCACTCCAATGATTTCAACCAAAAATTAGTTGATCTCGGGAGTAGGGTTATCGAACATTTCGACGATATCAAGAAACTTCAAGATACGACAAATCGAATAGAACAACAGCTCGGGCAAAACTATCTCAAATCCGAAATGAACCATAGTCAGACAACGTCAATGCTGAGCACTTTATGTGACAAGATGAAGGTTACACCCGAACAACTACTCCAAGATGATGGAGGTAATCAATAGCACAATTCATCAAATTCAACAAATTCAGCAGATTCTCATGAAAAAACAGAGTCTCCAAAAAATCATCCTCGGACCATCAAGGAAATAGTAATGCGACATTTTCAAATAAGCAACTCTGGAATTCATTCGCCAATCAATACCCTCTTTTTGCTCCAACATTAGCAATGTATCATGGAAAGGCAAAAATCGAGTTGCCCAAACTCAATGGTAACAAAAAATGCAACATTGCGTCGCTGAATAAAACAGAAGAATACTTCCAGATTTATGACATCGACAATGTTGACGAAAAGATTAGGCACTCTTCCATGAAAATGGAAGGAGAAGCATATAATTGGTATACGTGGTGGAAGAAGACAATCACCATCAGTTGGAGAAAATATAAGGATGCATTCTTTAAAAGATTCCGAGGTGTAAAGGAAGAAGAGTTCTTTTCAACACTCATGAAATTATGACAAAAAGGAAATGTGGATGGGTAAACCCGAGAATGGAGACCTTAGCAACACGAGTACTTGGGTTATCAAAATCTCGTTTAATTCAATCATACATCTTCGGACTTAACTCATCTACGAGTAGAACTTGAGCTTCATGATATCACGTCAATAGAAGTAACAAGACAAAAAGCAAAAGCTGTTGAAAAGAAATTCAAACAGATATTGTGGTCAAAACCGGAAAAAGTATATTCGAGACGAAGAATGCCCCAGTCTGTGGATACGGATAATACAAGATATATTCCACCACATCATCGTGAAGGCGAAAAATCTAACGTAGAAATGCAAAGGATAAAAGAAGGAAAATGCAAACGTTGTGGCGAGAAGTGGGACCCTAAACATAAGTGTGCTAAAGGAAAAGAATCAAAGAACCTATATAACTCTGAAGCAACTAATGATTAAAACAGTGATGAATCAGACATAGAAGAAATAGAAGATGTCCCAGAATTAGATGATGGAAGTATTCCGCAAGTGTCACTATCAGCTATGACAGGTATATCGCAACCCCAGACTTTAAAATTAAAAGGACATATAAAGAAGAACAACGTAATGGTTCTCATCGACTCTGGTAGCACCCACAATTTTTTAGATGCAACCATGGCAAAGAGACTCAACATTTTCTCATTTCCCTTACCCAACATGAAGGTGATGGTAGCTGACAGTAAGAAGATTCAAAAAGGCAGGTTATTGGCTTATGGTGCGGTGTTTGATCTGAACCAAGGATGAACCATAGCGGTTGATGAAGAATAAGATCTAATGATGGATCGAGGAAGTAAAGCTTGAAATGAATTATTATTATGTGGTTTGATCATGTACAGGCTAGATCTGAATACTGACGCATGTGTTGTTCTGTAAATATTATGATCTGGGTATAACTGAAGTCCAGAATAGTTGCAGAATTATGAATTAATATTTGCAGATGTGTATGCTGGTTGGCTTTGATAAAAGCGCGTATACACGCAAGTTCAACACATGGAAGTAGCGTATACCTCATAAAGTATGTTTCAGTTGTTTCTGTTTGCTGTTACAGAGTTCTGGGTTTTGGTTATTGTATTCTGATGACAGTGTTCTGAATGATCAGATTGATTGTGATTTGACGATGGGTTGTCAAAATGATTGATTGATTCAGTTGTGGTTGATTCAGAAAGTGATGATTGAGTTTCAGTGATTGGTTGATGCAGATGTATTTGATGATTGAATTGCAGTTATGATGTTGTTGATGGATCCAGTCTGAAAATTTATGAAACGTGGTCCTTGGAGGAAGAAAGAAGGTCGTAGCCTTCTATAGGTCGCTGCCTACGTACTAGTAAACATATCGGCTAGTACAAGAGTTAGGGGGTTGTAGCTCCCTTCCAGTGGAAGCTGAAGAACGAGAAAAGGTTGTAACCTTCTGCAGGTAGAAGCCTGCGTATTGGTATAAGTCTGCACCTGTACAAGATTGTAAACAGATTTTCTTATTATTAAAAAAAGACAGAGACGATAGCAGCAGGTGGTTTTTACCCACATTGGGTTTCCACCTTATATCTTGGTATTCATGTGTCTTGCTTATGTGTGATGCTTTATTCTACTTTTACTGCACTGTCTAATAAATCTTTGATATACTGGTTAAAGTTCAATGCATGATAAATTGGGTAAATCAAAAGTTCTCTGCATATACTCTGGTTGCTTTAAGTACAGTCGCGTGTACACGCTAGTTCACTTAGCTGAAGTAGCGTATACAAATCTGTTTGGGAAATAAAATTATTGATCTGATAATACTATTCACCCCCCCTCTCAGTATTATTTCCAACATGGTTATGTCCATATTTATTTTCAGCATGTGTTGACAGTCCCATGCGTTTTAATCTGGAAATTTCACTTCCAGAATTCTATATGTTGAATGTATGTTTATGGGAAAAGGAATTTAACTGAATGGGAGTGATAAGGTGAAATTAAAACCAGGTTGGGATTGTAGGAAACTTTTTTTTAGTCGTCAAATTTCAACATGGTATCAGAGCTACAGACTGAAAATTGCAGTTTGAACAGCAAACAGTAGTTTGGAACAGCAAATAGTGGTTTGAACAACAAACTGATATTTAGGACAGCAAACTGATATTTTCGGACAAGAAGGTGAAATTTCACACAGACTGGACTTTTGGGACAGCAAAATGTGCTGGAAAGTTCTTTTCTCCATTTTCTTGGTTTTGTAAATTTTGGACAGCAGTCATAGCCATGTTCTTAAGGATAGAGGACAGACTAGATGGGATATCCAACTATGCCAGCTCCTTCTTTCACTTCTTCTCTTCCAGTTCTTATACTTCTTCAGTCACATGCGCTTCACTTCTTTCTTTTCTTTTCTTGTTGCCCTTCTTGAGTTTAGGACAATTCATTTTGAAGTGCCCATATTCATTACATTCATAACACTGAATCTTAGACATGTCAATTTTCTTTTGAAATCTTTTCCGAGGTTCAAATTTTCCAAACTTCCCTTTCCTCCTTGTCATAGAAGCATATGCTTGTGTTTGCTCATTTGGTCCAACGTCATTCTTTGCCTTTAATCTGGTTTCTTCAATCTTACATAATGTCCACAGATCACTGAATGGAGTGGCTTCCTTCTTTCTATATATGCTTGATACAAAGTTGCCCCATTCATTTGGTAGTGCATTGAGTACAAGAGTGGTCATATCTGGATCTGACATTGCTTCTCATAGCTCTTATAGTTGATCTCTTATTTGAGATACTTTTTATGAATATGAAGCTACCTCTTTTTCCTTTGATACTTTCATCTTGTATAGTTCAGTTATTAAAGATATTATTTTCCCTGCAGTACTCACAGAGAACAACTCCACCAAATTGTCATAGATTTCTTTTGATGTCTTCAATTTTGCTACGTAAGGAATGAAAGAATCCTTGATCGATTCAATGAATATCCTTTGAGCCATTACTTATTCTTTCATATACTTTGATAATGCTTGAGATTGTTCTTGAGGAGGTTTGGAGATTGAGCCCTTGACATATTCAATAACTTCATTCTCTATGAGAATTAAATCTATTATCTTCTTCCATGCAAGGTAGTTCGATGTCCCAACAAGTTTATTGTTCTCCTTGCAAAAAGTAGTCATTTGGTTTGTAGATTGAGACATGAAATATAAAGTACTTACTTGTCAAATGAAGATGCCTCCTTGACTAGATTATTCCTTGATGATGATGTCTTTTATGTGCTTTATAGGAAAGAATGATCTTCCTTCTTCAAAAATGGCAATGCTTCTTCTTCAAGATAAGGAGAGATGTTCTTCTTCCTTCAAAGATATTTGAGATATGCTATTTCCTTCAATATGAGGGAGACTACTTTAGATTATTTAGATGATGATGAATTGCTCTTCTAGCTTCCTTTAGATGATGATGCAGAATGTGTAGACTTCTCAAAATGCCTTAAATATGTAAAGTCCTTTCTTTCTTTGAGATGGAGGTAGGGTTCTTCAAGTCTTCTTTTCTTCTTCCAAGAGTTCTTCCTTCAAGATGATTTGATCCTTGTGATGTGATGGTTGGGTCTCCTTGATGCTCTTCTTGTCATTCGGCCCTTATGTATCCTTCTTCAATTGAATGATCTTTAAGCTGCTTCTTGTCACTTTACCTCTGATACCATGTTGAGAAATCAAGGGCATCTAGATTAGGGTGATTTATCTTTACTTTGATAACTCCTTGTGATGTTCTTTACTTCAACTTGTGGTATTTGTAATTAGCTTTTTCTATTGATTATTATAGTGTTCTCATCATCAAACACCTACCAAACTATGAAGATCAATAACACAAATGGACACAGGATATACGCTGCTAGCCAGGGCCAAAACCTCTCCTACAGAGGAAAACCCACAAGAAATCTTCTCTTCTTATAGAATCTTCAAATGATGAATTCCAAGACCTTTTAGACCCAAGATAAAGACCCCTCCAAGACCAAGTCAACCTTCTTTGTAGATGAGCTTCCTTCCCACAAAGTCAACACTAGTCAAACAACTTCAAACTTCAGATTTCAGCCTCTATTTCAGAATTTCAGCTACTGCTTCAGGTCTGCAACTTTTCAGCCTCTACTGCAGTTCTGGTTTTTCACACGTGAGTGATTTAGGGCAGAATAATGTCCTTTTGATCTCTTGCTTGGATTGCTTCTTTCTCCTTAGTAATTCGACTTGCCAGCTTGATCTTTTTGATACCAAACTTCGGCTCCTTTTAGATGACAGCAATTAGGTCCTTGCTATAACAAAGTTTGCCCTAATTTCTTCACATGTGTGGGATAATGTGGCCCAAAAACAGTCTTCAAAATTTTGATCTTTCTTCCTTTAGTTCTCCTCTTCTTCGCTAACCCTTTTGGTCTCTTTCTTGTCCTTGTGATTGAACTTCCTGGATGATCTTCAAATGAGGTTGAATACTATTGTATATACTATATATACACTTTTATGAAGCTCAAACAGCCCTAATGAGGGCGACTACATCTCTGTAGGCCGACTTGTCTTCTGCAGGCCGACTTCTCTTGTAGGCCGACTTGGTCTTGGAAGGAAACTTTTGACACTTTTGACTTACAATAAATTCTTTTGACTTGATACAAGGTTCCCAATAGGGTCTATTACATATTACAATGACTCTTTTGACTCTATGACAAACCCTAGAAGCACACAATGGGTGCTTTGACCTATAAATAAATTGACCTTGACCCTGCAACCCATGCTATAAAAATAAAAATAATAATTTTATTTTTCTCTTTCACATCAAATACATAAAAATCAATAGTACATAGAATATTATGAAAACCAAACCTAGTTACATATTTCAACAATATGTATTGCTGAATGATTAAATGCAATACACTAAATTGTTCTCAAATCTCTTGAATAACAACTGTGCTTCCAAAGTAATGCAGTAAGTTCTTGATTCAAGTTATGTTAATTTCTTTTGATTAGCTTCATACGCCAGAGGAGTCATCTCTCCTTCCATTTTATTCTATGATTTTCCAGGTTTCAAGAAGCTTCACAATTTCATTACTGAAAATGAAGCTGTTCCTATGTTTCTCATCGGCTGATAAGAAGGCATTCCTAGCATAGCCACCTAAAGTTCATCTTTTCAGTCTCAATGATGATTAACAACTATAAATTTTTGTGCTCAATGCCAAAATTGCAACAAGTAGCAAACACTTCCACTTATTGAACAGCTAGAAAGTCCAATTTCATCTCAGAAAGTGAAAAGAAAAATAGATGAACTATGATATTTTCTGCAGATGGACCTGGGGGGTAAAATTGTGAAAGGCAGCATACCATCAGAAAATCATCTTGAAACTTTGGGGATTCTATGGCAGGCAACCTTCTTAGAAGACTGGAAACTTGCCGAAGCAAAGAATTTTCATATGGAATTTCACCTGCACTTGGAAAGTCGATCAGTTAAAGATAGAAGCATGCTTAAACCTGCTATGAAGAAGCATAATTATCAATATAAATGAACAAAAACGTTGGTTGTCCAAAACAAGAAAAATAAGTTCATGTAAAATGAGAAAATAAAGGCCCCTCATAGAACGATTTCATAAGTCATTGAAAACAGAAATAGCGAAGTATCACCTCTTTGCATTGCTGACAAGAAATGATAAAGTACTCTAATACGGCTGTTAAGCATTTTTATGGCACTGTGAATTCCGGTTAGATGTGCAGCCACTGCAGTTAGAACACTCCAAACATAAGTTTGGCAATCAACAATCCATATCAATTTCAATGTCAAAATGGCACCCATCAAATCACTGCCTAATAGTACTCACATTGAGTAGCAGCTGAGCCTCCATCTGAGGGTTTTAGGTGTGCAACATGATCAACAGAAATCCGCTCTGCCTCCACAGTCTGCAGAACAATGAATTGTGACATCAGCACACAAAATAAGAGGAATAAGGGGACCTATTAAAAATCATTTATATCCATAATGCACCAGAATGGAGTACACATCATACCTCTATAGTGTAGTTTGACTTCACAAATATTAGTGATGGAACTCCCTCAATAATATGCAGTTCTGTACAACCAGACAGAGGAATTAGTCGGTATATTTAACCCCTGATGCAATCATCTAACAGCCCTTATGAACAGGCTAGAGAAGACAACTAGAAGAAAACAAAACCTGTAAAAGCCACTCTTGTTATCATTCATTTGTTGGACATCAAGAACAACGAAGGACAAAAGAAATTTTAGAAGGAAATGGGCCAATTAACAGCAAAAATTGGTAATCACTGGACCAATGACAAAATATAGGTACTTGGGTAGCCCTCTTCTTGCATAATGTCAATGTCACAGGGCTCACTGAATTTGCACCTTGAAGTTTGAAATTCAGCAAACCTCAAAAACATCTTCAAGTTTGGGTCAGTTTTGATAAAGTTTGGTTCGATTTTTCCATCTGCCTTATTTTACCTTACAGGGTCCGCTGTATTTTAGTTTTGGAGTTCAAATCTCTTCAAATTTTAAAGTTTCATTTAAATTTAAATTTAATTCACCGTATTAGTTGAGTTTGGGTCAGCAGACGTGCACGTGAAGGGTTTCTATGATAGCCGATAGAGTCATCTCTATCCAAAGCCTACCTCTATAATGAAAATGCATACAAGCATCCAGCATATGTTGTATGTTGTATGAGGGCCATTGCGCCTCCAAGAGCCAGCAATTGTACATAAAATGTGCTAAGAGACCATCGATGGAGCTGCACTCGCACAGAGAGGAATGAAATTTTGGCAGGTTAGGCAATACATTCTGTCTTAGATGCTTGCACTTTTGGATAGATACTAACCCAGAAACCATGCCAAAAGCATCACCCAGAATTTCCCTTAAGCCTACGGCAAACTGTCTGCTTCTAACTAACTCAGACTTGTCAGAGACCAATGTGCCAAAGAATAGATCCAAACAATACATCCTCCTTGCTTCTCTAAGTTGTGGTTACCCAAGAGATGAACGCACTCCTTTTTGGATAATGTCTAATGAGGATGAGGGATGCCAATATATATAATAATTTGCCCTTATGGAGGTGAAGCCGACCTTGACACTTGGAGACAAATTTGAATTTCAAATTTTCAATTTTCCCGCCTTAATAAGGTTATGTCTTGTGGAATTTCTTTTAAATAAATAAATATTTTTCCTTATCCAAATTCGGTGATCTTTAGGTCGATTTTGGTCCTCTCGAAAAGAGGAATTCAATGCCACAATTATCTTACCCAAAGGAGCTGTCCAAAGTGGAATTTGGCCCTAGTTGCCAATTTTACCCTCTCAACTAGGGAGTACGCCAGTACACGATGCGTCCATCAGTAGTGCTATGGTCCCTATCCACTTTCCCAACTCATTGGCCAGATGATAGGTACTTTCCTTGTGTCCCAGACTACATGGGTAGGATGATACTGAATCAATAGCATGGAAAGAATGTATCACATCCTGCTCACAGCCACACGTAGGGAAAGGATGAACCACATCCTATAGTCACACATCACAACCAACCACATCCTACGTATGAAAATCACCGAGTAGGGAAAGGATGAACCACGTCCTACAAACACAAGTTACAATCACCTATAGGGAAAGGATAAACCACATCCTACAAACACAAGTCACAGCAATCAATCGTAGGAAGGATCTTATTCATGGGGAAAGGATGAACCATGTCCCACCGACATGTCAGCCAACAATTGTAGGGAATGAGCATCCTACATGTGGGGAAAGGATGAACCACGTCCCATTGACATGTCAACAGATGCCTATATGCATCTCTCATTGGGGTATCCGCAAGAGAAGGTGAACCACTCATCCTGCTCATATGCCATAGGAGAAGGTGAACCATTCACCCTATGCATATGTCATCAACAGTAAGGGAAGGTGAAACACTCACCCTACATACATGTGTCCACAATCGTAGGGGAATGTGAACCACTCACCCTACACACATGTCAACCATCATGGAGTATCACAGGGGAAGGTGAACCACTCACCCTGTACACAGCACACCAATAGAGGAAGGTGAACCACTCACCCTATGGTCGCTCATAGCTCAATAAGTACCCCAAACCCCCAGGAGCTCCCAGAGCTCAATGTTCAATCTTAACCAAAGGTTCCCTCATATAGGGGATAAAGCCAGGCTTCTTTTTGAAAATTAATGATATTGCAGACCGAACCGTTAATGAAAGCTTCACAGCTCCACCCAACAGCATATAGAAGTATACACAACTTTCTACAAACCTACGGATTTACAGCAAAGATCTTAGCAGTACTTGGCAATCCTCTGCTTCTTGCATATCTTGATGAAGAAGATATTTAATTGTTCTTACCTCCTCTTGCGTAGGGAGATCACAAGCCTAAGCTTATCTTTTCAAAGAACAAAGTGTCCATCTAGCGGCCTGCTCATCATGAATTCTGACTACTTTGTACATATAAAGGTGCACCTTAAGAGATACAGCTCTAAGATGTGCTTTTACCATCAATCATATTGTCAGCCCTGCAATTTTCTGAGATGAACTATGAATCATGAGCAGTTGTCCATTGGAATCAAGGCTTATAACATCAATCGCTGTGAAGCTCCTTTGAATATAGAGAAGGTAACCATCTGATATAAATCCAGTGACTTTATTACTACCTCTTAAGATGATCATCTGGATTTCAATCACGATCATCCCTTGAGATTTACTATGCAGCTATGATTGTAGGAGAGTTGCAGTTCTTATTAAAGGAGCTGCAAGTTCAGTTTCAGGCAAATCATAGTAACTTCTTCTTAATCGGCAACCTTCAAAAGATAAGCTATCCAATTTAACATCTGTCTTGTTCACAACTTCGATTGTGAACAAGACCATAGCTACAGGATTGTGACGAAATTGTTCATAATGCTTGGACTGATATAAATGATGTCGATGTCATAGAGCTACATATAGAAGTTCTAGCTCTAGCTCTTCATCTTTCCTGGAAAGCTTTTCCTCCTTAAGAGATTCAGGTCAGTTTGACCTTGAATTATTATGCTCCCTCTCTATTGCTACAAGTTTATTGCAATCTTTACAAAGTTGTTATGCCACAACCATATATTCCTGGAACAATCACAAGTCATAATTTACTGGGATACTTCCTTTATCATGAACAATGTCTTTGATTCACTTGGTTGCAAGATTCATTGTCAGTAAGGTCTGACAATAGATCATTTAAGGAATATAGGCGTATTGTCTCACTGTTCATAAACATCACAGGAATATTATTCCAAGAAATTATTAACCTTTATCAAGGACTCTTGACATGAGTACAATTGATGGCCTCTATTATTTCTGGTGCTGATCAGATGCAGAATTTGAAGATTCCTTTTGCAAAGGAAAGTGAGAAATTTCACTGCCTTTCTCAAAATTTGGTAAGTCATCTTCCCAGTCCTTATACAAACTATCAAAACAGCATAGTGCTCTTCCCGTCTTCACAAAAACTCTTAATACCAAGTAAGCTATCTGAAGTTGTGCCTTGGAATTGTTGTGCACAAATTTATGGATAAAAACAACGTAAATCCAATGTTTTTAAAACCGGAACCGGTGACCGGACCGGTCCACCTAATGAACCGGTTTACCGACCGGAACCGGTCTAACCGGGACTGGTTTGGTCTAAACGAACCGGTTTTAAAAAAATACATTAAATAATTAATTTTTAATGAAACAAAACTATTTTTAAGATGTAAAACCATGATTCCAAGCCAATAGAGACAAAATATGCAAAGTTTGCTCATTTATATACCATGTAAAGGTGAATATATCAAAATGGCACCGAGTACAATACATATCATCGACAAAATAGCAAAATACATAAGAAATGAGGCTCTAAATGGCCTATAAAGTCCAAAAACAATGCTGCAAGCTATGAGGCCATTGGCCTACTACAAGTCTACAGTGTACACATGATCAATCATCAAGTCCATCACCACTACTAGACACAGGATCATCATCAGGAGCTACATAGACATCATCTGGTTCAGAGTCTGAGAATGCCTCAGCCTGATCTGCAACCTCAGTATCAATGCCACCAATGACAATAGAAGTGGACCTAATGGAAGCACGAGTTTGTCGACCTGCACGACTAGTGCCTTCCATTGGTTCCTTGCCTTTCCTTGATGCCGCTACTGATCCTGGTTCTGATGTCGCCACATCATCTGCCTCATCCCCCGCTAAAGCCATGTCGATATCAAAATCAGCCTCAAACACAGGATCTTCAGTCTCCTCCACCCATTCTGATGTTGGATCAATATCGTCCAACACAATGGGATCTAGATCATGTGATTTGCTCATCATTTGGTTCCTCCTCAGTCGAAGGTTGTATTGCACAAAAACAAGATCATTTAACCGTTTTTGTTCCAAACGGTTTCTCTTCTTTGTGTGTATGCGCTCAAAAACAGACCAATTGCGCTCACAACCTGAAGCACTGCAAGTTTGACTGAGGACTCTAATTGCAAACCTTTGCAATTGAGGACACTGGCCACCAAATGACTCCCACCAATGTGCTGCAAAGAAAAAGACATTAATTAGTAACTTAGTTTATAATTTGAATTGTAAAGAACGTAAACAATTTTAACTTGAAATGAAAAACAAAATGGAAATTGGAATTGCTTACCTGGTTGGTCCACATCTCTTGCCATCTTTGCCAAGTTTTTGCCAAAAGTACCACTAGCCATATTGAAAATAGTAAGCTGTCTATGTATTTCCAACTAGTCTACATGGCTAGGGACCATGCGCTCCAAGCAATCAATCAATCCAGCTCTGACCTCCCCATCATGCTGATCTCCTAGCCGATTTTTATAGTGATACCTTGGGTTCAAAAAATACCCGGCTGCATGTATAGGACGATGGAGTTGATTGTTCCATCTATTATCAATGATCTCCCATATACGGCCATATTTAGCTAACCTGTCCTTGTAAGCTGCCCGTATCTGCTCCTTTGCCTGATCCATAGCTTCATAAATGTATCCCATGGCCAATCTTTCCCCATCCACCAACCTTAGCACCTTAACAAGGGGCTCGGTAATTTTCACAAGCTCTACAGACCTTTTCCAAAAATAAGTGTCTAAAACTTTCTTTTTGGTGTCTTTTCCATCTGGTCTACAAGCCCACCGAGATTCAGACCATTCATCAGAGGAAAACATTTTCTGCAAGTTTTTATGTTGACCATTGAGACATTGCAACGTGAGGAAGTGAGTTGCAAATCTCGTAATTGCAGGCCTAACAAGCTCTTTGCCTCCAGTGTGTTTCCTCATTAGGTTCAATACCCATGAGTGGTTGTAAATGTATTTTGTAATGCACTTGGCATGCTCTACAGTGTTTTTTACCCACTCCACTTTGCCTATATCCTCAAGCATGAGGTCTATGCAATGTGCAGCACATGGAGTCCAAAATATGGTCTTATATTTGGCCTCAACCATCTTTCCAGCAAGAACATAGTTTGAGGCATTATCAGTGATGACCTGCACAACATGCTGCTCCCCAACTTCCTGAATAACGTTATCCAAAAGCTCAAATAGAAGGATTGCATCTTTTACCTTATCAGATGCATCAACTGATTTCAAAAACATGGTTCCTTGAGGGCAAGAAACAAGGAAATTAATGATAGTGTGGTTCTTTCCATCGGACCATCCATCTGACATAATGGAACAACCTGTTTTGAGCCATGAATCTTTAAAATCAACCAAATACTCATCAATGGAAGATATCTCTTTTTGCAAAAGAGCTCCCCTCAAGTCATGCATACTAGGGCCTTTGAAGCCCTTTCCTGCAGCTATAACAGAGTCCCACGTAGCTTGGTAATAAGGTGAGCGAGCAGCATTAAATGGGATACCTGAATCATACCACCATCTAGCAATGTATTGGTGAGAAGTTTCTTTGCATTGTCTTTTCCAATGTTGATTCAAAGTGGGTTGAGAACTTGGCTGGGAGGAAGTGGGATTAGATGAGGCAATGTTGGCAGAAGATGAGAAATAACTTTGGATGTTTGTTCTCTTTGTTCCTTTTGATGGTTGGCCAATAGAAGGATGAACATAGTGAAAGGGGTCATTGGTGGAAGGGATACAAGTGGAGTCTTGAATCTCATAATCATCATACCCACTCTCTTTCATGGCTTCAAATAATTCCCTCTTCCTTGCAATGTCATCTTGGATGGCCTTGTCCCTAGCCTTATCCTCATAAAAATTTTCAAGCTTGGAAATGTATTCTGCCCTAATAGGACCTAACAGTGCATTTGGTGCATCACATGGCTTTACTTGGCCTCTTATCCCAGCCAAGTGTTGTTCCAACCTAAGAATACCCCCACCTCCAATAGATTTATGGCATAATTTGCATATCATTTTACCATCAATTACATCACAATGAGCCCATGCCCTGTCCTTTCCTTTTGGAGCCATGTTTGCTTGAAATAATAACAATTTGCAAAGAAATCTGCCATTTAAAAAAAAAATTGCAGCTAAGCAAAATGGAAAACCAAAGATAAATGTAGGAAAACAAATGCATATGCAAGGCTCAAGCTACAAAATTTGATAGCATAGAGCTAGAGAGTTTATAGCATACATGATAGATCATAGAAGTGAGAAGTTTATAACACATAAAAAAAAAAAAATCATGGACAGCGGACTCAAATGAGGAATTATCAAGTGCAAATCCTTACCTGGAAATGCAAACTAGCTCCCTTAGCCTCCTCTTGAAAATGGCAACTCCACTGACAGCTACACACTATCTCCAAAATAGCTCCAACTCCAACTCCAAGATGACTACTTCAGCAAAAACTCCACACTCTCCAAGCTCACAAACAAACTCACAAACACTCCAAATCAGTTGTGTGAGACAAATGAGAGTGAGAGGGGTCTCTTATAGCTTGGAGAGGGTCTTTTTGGAGGGAAAACACCTTTACCTCCCCCTCAAAACCCCTAAACCACAAACCAAATCTACCTTTTTGCATGGTTCGGTGGGCATGCCAAAAACCGGCCGGTTTTCACCAGTTAGGGCCCAAAAAAGGCAAAATGCAAGGTATAACCGGGTTTTTTGGCCGGTTCGGACCGGCCAGCTTGCTAACCGGCCAGTTTGACCGGTCACCAGTTTTTCAAAACGGTTTTTAAAACACTCGGTAAATCAACAAAAGGGTTGTAAAATGGATAATTAACCAGAACATAAATTTGCCATTGATCATTAGATCCATAACAACTAAGAGTCAGATGAAAATCTCTGCCTTCAAATAATGATCCTCTTCGAGAGCGGGTTTGATTTGCCTTCTGTACCACAGTTCACAACTACGTTTGTGAACTTAGCAAAATAAACCCAAGAGAGAGAGAGGGCTGCAATCATATTACTGGTATTATAAGGAGTAAGAGCACTGTCACTGTTGGCATATTAAATAACTGATACACCAGGGGTCATTGCCATGTAGAGTTCCATCTCATACTGTTATCTAGGGTGTATATCAAAAATACTATCCAGACCATGCAGTGGCTGCGTGGTTATTACTACTGTCATACTTCAAATAAGGTCACTGTTTTGAAAATTCCCAATACCCATCCAATCTGCCAACATGTTAAAGGTTGCTTTCACTGTTCATACAAAACTGTAATACAGGCATTATCTTAGAGGTACTGCAATAAGAGCAAGATTTATATCTTAAACAAGACTGTAATTATTGAATCTGTTAGCCTCCTGTTGCAACAGGTGTTCGTTTTTCATGATTGACATTTTTACATGCCAAATATGTCATACTTTGCAGGCTGCAGTGTTCCATATTTTCACAAGATGCCATGAAAGTGTGCTAGTCTAAGTGCCACTGCTGCATTCCATTTTTGAAGATTTCTTTCAGTTAAGGGAAGGCCAAACAGTTTAATCTTGGCCTCCCTAGGTTTCAATTTCCTGTTTTAGAATATAGAGAATGATATCTGTCCAAACAGTTTAATCTTGGCAGATTTGTAGATAGGTAGAGAATCAAATGAGCCCAACTGCTTAATCTGGGCCCTTGGCAGAAATAAGTGTAGACTTAGATAGGAGAACAGAGAAAGGAAAAATTGTAAAACTGTGTCTGCAAGTTCAAGTGCACCCAAACCAAAAGAAGCAAAAAATGTTAGGTAAGTAGGCTGGGTAGGTACTTTTTGTGGTTGCAGAATCAAGCCATGTGATCCATTTCCTATTTTTAAGTGTTACATCTATTCAGGTCACATATGTCAGGCATTTTATATAAAGGAGCTCAAGCGAGGCATGTCTAACCCCCCATTCTTTTGATTCCCCCAAATCACTCACTAACATCCCATTGAGGACCTTGGGATCTACCCAACAGTCCCGTCATCTTTGCATTTTGTGAAAAACTAAGTCAATTTTGGGCTTTCCTTGATGTACAGAAGCCACATTCCTTGTGTAAAAATCATTTCTTCACATTTTCATCCACTCCCCATATCTAAGTTCAGTTCACAAACTTAGGCTCTCCCCCACACTTCATCTCACAAATTCATATTAATTCCTAACTATACTATTTAACTCCCTACATCATTTCCCCTTCCCTTACTAAAAAGCACTATATAACTCCCCTATGTATATATTCCCATCCCTTGGCATTATAGCCATATTTATCAAAGTCTTGAAAATGTTGAATTCATCCGGAACCCAGCATTAGCCTTCCGTGTCTTGGGATTAGCCTAACATTTGATTAGGCTAATAACCTTCTTCATTCACCCCTTTACCCCTCAAAACCTTCTATCTTTCCCCTCCGCAATCATTTCTCAAAAATTAATGTTTATAAGTTTTATTAAACATTATTTAAAGCATTTACCCCGCCCGAACCTTATATAAAGAACCCCAAAACCCACTTTCCTAAGTTCAAACACCCCCCGCCACATCGCATTTTTCATTAAATATTTGGGCGGGCCCCATCCTTTAACCACCCGCCAGATAACCGTCCCGACAGCCCTCCGATCTGCCCCCTCCCCATCCGACGGCTCCCGCCGATTTCGGAGCGCCCCCTACGTCCGGACGTTAGCCTCCAATATTGCAGTGGTTTTCTCCCCGTACAGGAGGACGCGCGTCCGCTTTCTATTTGCGTCCGAGCCGCTCTGACAGAAACTGCCCCCGTACCAAAGGCGGTCCGACGAAAACCATAAACCGCCTATTCCCCCCTTGACGATTGCCCCAGGACCTCGCCACATCATCTACACACGTCGTCCTCCTGCCGAGTCACCCTTGCCACGTCACTGCCACCATCTCCCTGCCACGTCATCCATCGTACATGCTGATGTCATCTCGCTGACGTCATCCGCCGTACCAGGTCTCGCCCGCTTACGTCATGCTAATGTCATCATCAATTTTTGAGGCAAAAGGCGAAAATCATGCTTAGGAAAGCCCGGAATCAGTTTCTGAGGCAGTTTTTCATGCGCGATTAGCGCTTAGCGCCTACGGGAAATGAGCCGAAGTGGAAAACCCCTCATCGCACAACCCCCAGCAAGCCCAAAAGGTGCTGAATGACCCGTTTTTCTCTGCGAAGCATGCAGAAAGGATCAGAAGACAGTTCTAAAAGAAACTGAGGGCCAAACAACGGCCATTAATTTATGATTTGACCCACAGCGAAAGGAGAGAAGCAACCCAATTCAATTGTCAAAGAGTATCAGAGGAGAGATGAAGCAGTGAAGTGTACCAGTTAAATTGTTTAATGGAAACCTTCAGTTCCCAAAGCAGGTTACATTGAATGGCAGCCAGCAAAGTCAAATCAATTTGTGCAAACCCATCCCAGCTCTCAAATCACAGTTAAAGCATTTAAAGCCACCGAACTACAATGGAGCAGAAGCCCATGCACAGTTATTACAGAAACACTGCACCAAGCCACCGAGGACAACACATTTACTCAGTTTTGATACGGCTGCCCTCAGCGCAGCTCAAGATATTTTCTTACATTTATTTCTGGATAGGATTAGGTTAAAAGTACTCATTTCTCAGACCTTTTTAGGTCAGGTTGTAATAAAGGCAATTAGGAGAGTTTTCCCTATATATACCACCCTCTGTATTGTTTTAAGGGTTGGTCGATTGATAATTCTCACTAGAGACTCGCACTGTATACCTGAGACTGTTTCTGTAATCAAAGATTGCTAAAAGCCTGGAGAAGACACTGTCTGATGTGTTGTTAATGATTTCTAGAGACTGAAAGATGGAATCCCTGCGCTGCAGCATGAAACAGTAAGTGCATCTTACCTCTGTTCATTGTTTACCACTATCTAAATAGCAGAAAGAAAGATTAGCCTAGAACTTGTTTAAATACACTCTATGCTCAATTTCTGTTGTTCCTTTATGTTTTCATCTGAATGAATTGGTAATGAATATGAATTCCTTCTGGCTCATATTTACTCTAATTCACCTGTGTTTGCCAGTTATCTAGGGATTCTTTACTGCCCCTAGGTAGGGCTCCGTTGTTTCCCTCTGTTAAGTTGATCGAGAGATTCTTAACTGCCTCTCATTACTTAGCATTCACTCTATCCTTTAAACCTGAAACATTGTTTCATGCGCAGTTACCTTGCTCCATACCTCTCTTGTGACCAAGAAAACGCACCAGCAGTCCTACTCTTTGACTCCATGCCCAATGGTTTGAAATTTTCACACTATACCTGCCTCTTTACCTGAAAACATCAATCTTCCCACCAAAATCAAAACAAAAACTCCCGAATTCAATAGCTAGCCTAAAATCCTTTCAAATAAAGCTAAATCATAAAAAGAGAGCCCTCTCTGATTGCAGGTGGGCTAGAACCTGTAGTCCAAAGTTGGTCTGTGGTTACCTCGGCCGTATCCCCTTATGACAACCTGAGGGACAACCTGAGTGCTAACAGAATCATAAGCAAAGTTGTCATCACTTGACATCACATATCTCACTACCTTCATACCCGTTGATTTGGTGTAGCATCGGATGTGTTCTAGCCACGAAAATTGGTGGAGAGGCTAAAGCACATGAGATCTCCAATACCCAGAAATGGTTTGGACAAAATCTAACAAGTTTGGGAGATATTAAAATAATTAATATTTTTAATGGAGTCCCTAAGTCTAAACTTAGGGAAAATAAAATATTGATGTGAATTAATATACAACTAAGTTAGAATGGTCCAAAAGTCATGGATCAAGCTAGATCTAATATTAGTCGTTGATTAGGGACTTAATCTCGGCCGTTGAATTGTCAACGAAAAAGTATAAGAGGAGGCTTGAGAGTCACTTGTAAAACACACCGAGTTGATCAAGAATTAGATTTTCTGGGGCAGGGCTTGTTGAAGAAACCGAAGGAGTGATCAAAGTTGCAGCTGAGGGGCAGTGAATACAGAAGCAAAGAGGCAGAGAGGGTACCGAGAGCATCAACGCAGAAGCAAAGAGAGAGGGATGCAGAGCCATCTAGAGGCCACGCAGAGCCAGCCAGAAGCCACGCAGAGCCAGCTAGGAGTTGGTCAGTGCCTGAGGAGAGCCAGCGTGGGTGACGCAGAGGCTCCAGAGGCCGACGCAGGGCTAGTTGGGCTAACGTTGGGCCAGAGAGGCCGACGCTGTCCCTAGAGGCAAACACTGGAGATTTTGTGGGGCAGATTGGAGCTGAGAGTTGTGGGATTGTTCATCCGGTGTTTTTAGCTGGAATATCTGTCTCTGACTAAGAGATACTACTACCGAGAGCATTCTCTGTTGGGTGAGCCATTTCTGGCACCCAGATTGTATTCTAAAACTGCTTAATAATAAAACCCATAGATAGTTGCGTCGGTTTTCCCGCATTGGGTTTTTTCGGGAACATTAGTCCAAAAATAACAGTGTCACTTGTGTTCTGTTTTTTCCTTCAATTGATGATCTGTATGTGTTGAACATGTACATGTATTTATTTTCAATATTTACATGGTAAATAACTTGTTAATTAATAGAACAAGGAGGAAGAAATAAATCAGAAAGTACATGAAGGATTTCTAACAGTTAGACTTAGAAATTCCAACATGGTATTAGAGCGTGGTTGCAGATCACAAGAGAACTGAGGTCATCAGCCGAGCAGAGCAGCGACAGCAAAAACAGCTGTCCCGAGTGACAAAAGTTGTTCCTAGCAAAAAAGCAGCAAGGAAGGTGTGACGCAGTGCCTACGTCATCAAGTTTGAGCCAGGAGAAGGATCAGTGCAATGGCAGAAAGAAATAGCCTAACCTACACAGTGCCCGGTCATCTTTCTCAGTCAGGAAGGATTGACACCCGTGGCCAGGAGGTGTGGATTTTGCTGGTGCCGGGATTGTGCAGAGTCTAGAGGCTCTAACCTTCAGTTTGTTGGGGCATAGGAGGCTGTGGAGAAGTTGCGGAGTGAAGTTGGTGGGGTACTGTGGTCAGAACAATACCTAACAGGGCAAGACCAAGGAGGAGGGAGTTGCTACCGAGGATTTCTAGCCAAGAAATCCGGATCAGTGGTGCAACTGCACTAACAATCAGAGTGGGGGCATCTCGACATTGGCAGAGGGGTTTCCACGAGGGAAATCAAGGCTCAAAGGGAGTCACACCAAGAACTTCCAAGAGGGAAGTAGAGAGACTCGAAAGAGTCGAAAAAGGAGCAGCGAGATGGCAGTGAATGGGGTAAGAGATCAGGATAGACTGGACGGAGCCTCAAACTTCGTAGTCTGGAAGGCCAGGATCTTATCCATTCTAGACAAGAATCGTCTGAAGGACTTCGTCTTGAAAACGATAGCGATCCCAGTTGACCTGACTGAGAACGATAAGTACGAGGAGGCAATGGCGAGGGCCAATAGCATCATCCTTGACAGGGTCAAGGACCATGTAGTACCACATATTGCCGAAAAGGACACGAGCAAATGCGATGTGGGAGGCCCTGGCGAAATTGTATCAGCATACTTCCGTGCAGAAGAAGATGCTACGAGAAAATCAGTTGCGCTCATTTCAAATGCAGAAAGGAGAACTGATCGACATCTTCCTCGGTCGATTGAAGGAGATCCGGGATCAACTGACTTCCATAGGGGCCACATCAGATGAGGAATTAACGGTGAGGACCGTATTGAACGCAGTCTCAGAGGAATGGGAGGTATTTGTCCAGAGCATACTAGACAGATCGACCCTTCCAGATTGGGAGGAACTGTGGGCAGCTCTTTGTCAAGAAGAGATCAGAAGGCTAACCAAGGTAGGAAGCAACAGCAAGGGGGTCAGAATCAAGGAGGAGGAAGAGGAGGATGTTGCCCTAACATGTGAGGGAAAGCAGGAGAAGCAAAAGAAGGACCTCTCCAAGGTCAAATGCTTCCACTGTGGGGAACTGGGTCATTATGCGAGCCAGTGTCCGAGGAAGAAAAGCAAGGGAGAGGCTTCTGAGACCAAGGTTGCACCAGCAAGGGCAGAGAAAGAAATGGAGACATATGATGACTGTACCATGAGTGCTCATGCACCTCGTGAGAGGAAATGGGAGGACATCGAGCTGTAGTCAGACAGACTACAAGCAATGAGGGGCAGGATCCTCGAGGTACCCAACCTCTTGGATTATACCTTGCTACGGGAGCCCCGAAGAGGAGTAGCAAAACTGACGAAGATGTCAGAGTTGGGAGATCAGTTACTTACTTCTCAGTAACTGAGTTGCAGTGAAGCAGTTAGCAGTGGTAGTACTATGGGCAGCATGATGAGAGGGATTGCAGTGCAAATGCAACAGTGGCAGTGGCAGGGCCATGGGCAGCAGCATGGATGCAGAGGAAGTTGTTGTACAGATGCAGCAGTGGCAGTGGCAAGGCCATGGGTAGCAGTACATAATACAACAGTGCAGAGGATGTTGGCCAGCAGACCTAGCATCAGCACAAGGACGGATGCCAGATGATCAGGGTGATGCTGAGTGAGGAGTATTACTAGAGCACAGTCCTCGCTAAGAGGAAGTGTTGATTTGAGGTAGCATCGGATGTGCTCTAGCCACGAAAATTGGCAGAAAGGCTAAAGCACATGAGATCTCCAATACCCAAAAATGGTTTGGGCAGAATCTAACCAGTTTAGGAGATATTAAAATAATTAATATTTTTAGTGGAGTCCCTAAGTCTAAACTTAGGGAAAATAAAAATATTAATGTGAATTAATATAAAACTGAGTTAGAATGGTCCAAAAGTCATGGATCAAGCCAGATCTAATCTTAGCCGTTGATTAGGGACTTAATCTCAGCCGTTGAATTGTCAATGAGAAAAGTATAAGAGGACGCTTGAGGGTCACTTGGAGAACACACCAAGTTGATCAAGAATTCGATTTTCTGGGGCAGGGCTTGTTGAGGAAATTGAAGGAGTGATCAGAGTTGCAGCTGAGGGGCGGTGAATACAAAAGCAGAGAGGCAAAGAGGGTACCGGGAGCATCAGCGCAGAAGCCAAGAAAGAGGGATGCAGAGCCAGCTAGAGGCCACGCAGAGCCAGCCAGAAGCCACTCAGAGGCAGACAGGAGTTTGCAATGCTTGAGGAGAGCCAGCTTGGGTGACGCAAAGCCTCCAAAGGCTGACACAGAGCTAGTTGGGCTGACGCTGGGCCAGAGAGGCTGACGCAGTCCATAGAGGCAAACGCTGGAGATTTCGTGGGGCAAATTGGAGCTGAGAGTTGTGGGATTGTTCATCCAGGGTTTTTAGCTAGAATATTTGTCTCTGATTGAGAGGTGCTACTGCCAAGAGCATTCTCTGTTGGGTGAGCCATTTCTGGCACCCAAATTGTTTTCTGAAACTGCTTAATAATAAAACCCTCAGATAGTTGCACCGGTTTTCCCGCTTTGGGTTTTTACGAGGACATTAGTCCAAAAATAACGGTGTCACTTGTGTTCTTGTTTTTTCCTTCAGTTGATAACCTGTATGTGATGAGCATGTACTTGTATTTATTTTTAGTATTTACATGGTAAATAACTTGTTAATTAACAGAACAAGTAGGAAGAAATAAATCAGAAAGTACATGAAGGATTTCTAGTAGTTAGACTAAGAAATTCCAACAATACCTTCATATAAGGGCAAAGACAGCTATTAGGTTATCCTAACTGGTAAGGAAATTAGGATTCTTCTTTAACGAACAACCTTATGCTAAGATATATATAAGATCATATTGATGTTGCAAGTTACCCAACTACCATAGGGATAATATACAACCTACTGCAGTGACATGCGACTCATGGTGAAGTGGTATGCCTCACAGTAAATAAATACGATCAGCAGCGTAGAGTTGTCACATATAGTAAAGAGATATGCACATAAAGGAGATATGACCCATTGTGAATAGATGCGACTTGCTGGGAAGAAATATGATGCCAATGTCACTGTAGATATATGAAATCAGAACAGCCAATATATGTCATTGTATCCACATAGGCACATCATCGTAATCGCTGATATATGAATGAAATAAACCACTGACCACTTCATAGATTAGACTCAAATCACAATCCCAAACATGAGCCATGACACTTGCAATGTGGTTTTACTAAGTTTGCTTCGATCCCCAATACTTCAAGTTCGATGATGTTTCTGAAAATCAGGAACATGCCAGCCATCATAATAATTAAAATAGCTAATCCTCTCATATACGTCCAGTCAGTTGCACCATGTGTGGCAATCTGCACTGCATTACCCATATGATTTTCAAGTTGGTTGCTCGAGATCAAACGTCTTTTGGATGTATATAGATCACAAAATATTCCTCTACAAAAACAACAGAGGTGCCAGCAACGAATAAGGGTTTGAAAGGTGCCCAATACTGCATACAGATGGAAGTACTACTGTCTGGAATTCATTATGAGGGCTCTGACTTCATCGTTTCATTTGAGCGATTCTCATTTCCGTCCCCTTAAGAAGAGGAGGTGCATGTGGATGGGCGAAACCTTCAGGTGAAGCAAAAATCCTCTTTCTCTTCTGAATCTTATTCTTCTGAATATTGCTTTTCTGGATCATGTTCTTCTTACAGTGATGTCTATCCTTTTATTCCATCTTGGGCTTGTCTTAACTTGGCTCTGATATCATGTTAATTTGAGTTAACCTGTTCTTTGCTTAAGACAATTACTTCATTAGCCCATAATTAGCTTCATTAATCCATTAGTAATCACATTCACCCTTAATATGACAGTAACTGATGAAAGAACATTAATGCTAAATGCAGAAGACAAGCCAAGAACACAAGGATATGGCACAAGCCAGGGAAAAACCCCATGATGAGGAAAGCCCTTGAACAATTCTTCTTATTATTCTCATCAAATGTTCGGCAGAGAGAGAGAGAGAGAGTACAATAAGGAGTCTAGATTGACTTGCCAATACCACTGTCCAAGTACAAAAGAGATAGCCCAGACAAGTCTGCAGTTCAGACTTTTGCCCCAACTAGAGATCAATGTTGGTCAAAGCAGACTTCTTCTGCTTCTCTTGGTCTCGGCCCTGTGCAGAATTCTGAATTTTTCAGCCCCTCTGATTAGGGCTTCCTGCACCCATGTCAGTCCTCAATCTATGCCTTAAAACTCTTCAACTTCAGTGCTAATCCTCCTCTTCTAGGCCTTGAATACTGCGCTATTTAGTAAGGGACTTGGTCCCTATCTTTAGCTTTGCTCCATGCTCAGATCTGCACCTAATAGGGCTCGACCCTCCCTGTACCAAACCAGAACTGCAGCGGCTCCTCTCACAGAGAATAAGCCCACAGAACTTGCAGGAAAAGCTGCCCATATAGCTTCTCCTGTACGTTGCTTGGTCCTCCCAAACTTGGCCTACACAGTCATAAGAAAAACGAACCAAACAGGTCTTCTTCTCGAATCTCAACTTCGTTAGGCCTCTCAAGGCTGCGGCTAGATCTCTAAGGTCATCTGTCTTAGATGCTTGCACTATTGGATAGATACTAACCCGGAATTTCCCTTAAGCCTGCGGCAAACTGTCTGCTTCTAACTCGGACTTGCGGGAGACCAATGTGCCAAAGAATATATCCAAACAATACGTCCCCCTTGCTTCTCTAAGTTGCGGTTACCCAAGAGATGAACACACTCCTGTTTGGATGATGTCTAATGAGGATGAGGGATGCCAATATATATAATAATTTCCCCTTATGGAAGTGAAGTCGACCTTGACACTTGGAGACAAAATTTGAATTTCAAATTTTCAATTTTCCCGCCTTAATAAGGTTATGTCTTGTGGAATTTCTTTTAAATAAACAAATATTTTTCCTTATCCAAATTCGGTGATCTTTAGGTCGATTTCGGTCCTCTCGTAAAGAGGAATTCAGTGCCACAATTATCTTCCCCACAGGAGTTGTCCAAAGTGGAATTTGGCCCTAGTTGCCAATTTTAACATCTTTAGACCATCAGTTCTTGATAATGTTGAGCATTGGAAAATCTTTAATAATGAAAACCAAGTGATTCGATTTTTTAATAATATGGAGGATATTTTATTTTATTTTAAAGTTGGCTACAAAGAAGAAGGTTGCAACTATGAGGAGTGTAACGCAGTGTCATCCCACTCCTAGGGATCATGTAGCCATGGAGCAAATGTTTCATAGGCATGACGTTGTGAAGAGAAAAGAAGATAAGAAAATTGACCCAGGGAAATTCATTGAAGTAAACATTGGCACCCCTCATGATCCAAAGATGATTAAAATAGGGAAGAGTACCACTGAGGAGGAATGGAAAAAGTTAATAAATTTACTTCAAGAATATAGGGATGTTTTGGCCTTTTCATATGAGGAGTTAAAAGGATCTAGGGAGGATTTTATGGAACATACTATCCCTCTTAAAGAAGAGAACGCCAAACCCTTTAGGAAAAAACTTTGGCAAATAAATCCTAAGTTAGCCCCCTTGGTGCAAAGGAGTTGCAAAAGATGCTCCAAGTTGGAACCATAGGTCACACTAGGCATTCCACATGGTGTTCAAACTTGGTTATTGTGAGGAAGTAGAATGGTTGAATCTGTTAATCAAGGTTGTCATTGATGCCAATATGGCATTATCGAGATGGCAAATATTCTTGAGATGCCTGGTTCTAGATGATCATGTAATAAAACTTGTTTGATAAGGATGCCATCAATGAAGATGTCAAGCCACGAATATGTCAAACCACTAATGAAGAATTCCTAAGAAGTTCTTGAACTAAATATAATGTTGCATGTACCTTGTTGATCTAGACCATAACCCTTGATGACATATCGAGGAATACCTTAGAACTTTCCTAATGATGTTGCACTATCATATATCACGGCACCATTATATGACGACACGAGATGATCCCTTGATGACATATAGAGGACTACCTTAGAACTTTCCTATTGATACTGCGCTATGACATATCACTGCACCATTATATGATGACATGGGATGATACACTCATTATTGGATACACTCATGATGACATAAATGCAGCACTCCTACATGATGACACACTAATAGATTGATAACAATGAAAAAGCCATGTTGTCCCAAACATTCCTCATGTTGTCCTAAACTTTTTATGCATAAAATTTAAGGACATTTACAAAGAAAAATATTTTCTTGCCACCTTAGAGGCATATTTTCACAATGGGACTTCTACCATCTTAAAGAGGATTTTTTCCTCTTTCCAATGAGTACTCACTTGCCTCCTAATTCCTTACCGTTGAAGAGAAATCAATTTTTGAAATCAGCATATGTCAAAAATTGTCAAACTGTCCAAGCCGACTTGAGTAGGCTCATAACCCTTGGCAAAGAGACGTGTCCCTTCAGAATATGGAAAAACCACTATAAATATAAACCTAAATTTGTCCATTCAAGCTCAAATTTTTTGGTGGAGATAAGACAAGAGGTAGAGAAGTAGTCACAGCCTTGAAAAGCAAGGAAGAAAAGTTTGTGGAATTGTTCTTAGGTTAAATAGTCTCCCACGGGTTCGAGCTAGGAGCAGAGAAGTTGTCGTAGTTGTCGTGGTCGAAGTTGCCATAGTTGTTGTGGCCAAGGTTGTCGTAGTTGCCGTGGTCGAAACTGCCATAGTTGTCGTGGTCAAAGATGTTGTAGTTGCCATGGTCGCAACTGCCATAGTTGAAGCTGTCATAGTTGTCGTGGCCAAAGCTACCATGGTTGAAGTTGTCGTAGTTGTCGTGGTTGAAGTTGTCGTAGTTGTCGTGGTCGAAGTTGTCGTAGTTGTCGTGGTTGTCGTGGTTGAAGTTGTCGTGGTCGAAACTGTTGTAGTTGTCATGGTCGAAGTGTTGATTTATTGGGATTGAACAAATAGAGCTTGTTGAAGTCTTCTCTTGAGAACAAAATAGGGCAGAGTTGGAGAACTTTGTGAAGCAGCATATTGAAGATTTGTGGAGATCATTGAAGACCATGATGCATTGAAGCCATCATGAAGTGACCTTGGAGAAATTGTTTGGGTACGATGAAGAGAAGTGGTGACACCTTCTAAGAGATCAAGGTTGTCATTGATGATGAGACGTGGAGACTAAAGTGAAGGGATAGCCGTGAAGTATAACCAAATATATCTTACGAAGTAAAGCTAAGGGTTGGAGCCCAAAAGGTTGGAGGCTTGAAAAGACAAGGTTGGTGCTTTGTAAGATAGGGTTGGAGCCCTAGAGGATCGGAGTCCTCAAGAAACTAGGTCAGAGCCTCAATCAGATATAGGGTTGGAGGCTGGAGCCCTTGAGGTTGGTGCCTCAAAATAGACAAGGTTGGAGCCTTGGAATTCCAAGTTGGTGCTTGGCATATTATAGGTTGGAGCCTGGAAGATTGAAGATCGGTGTCTTCATCTAGTGTTGGAGCCCTACATATATTGTACTTGATTTATTGTAAAGAAGAAATTAATAAAAGAATTTATTATGATTGTTTATTTTGTGTTCTAAATATAAGTGATCTAACTGGTAAAAATAACAATTGAAAAAAAACACTGATTCACCGCCCCCCCCTAGTATTTCCAACAATTGGTATCAGATCCAATACCTTCTCTCAAACCCTAACACCTTGAAGGTAGATCCATCGAACACAAATGGCAAAGCCAAAGAAGAAAGCCTCCAATCCTCCTAAAGATGACTCTTCCTCAACCATGAAAACTGAAGATAATCAAATTGGGAAAGTTCCATTGTTTAATGAAAACTTTGATATATGGAAAGTAAGAATGAGAATTTTCTTAATGGCTCAAGGCGTTGAAGTATGGGAATCAGTGATCACTGATAGCACAATGGATGATGAATCCAAGGAGTACAATATAAGAGCAATGAAGACAATTTTGAATGGGCTACCAAATTCCATAAAGGCCAATTTGGAAAAAATGTTCGTCGACAAAAGATATCTGGGACAAACTTCATGACCTTCACTCAAAAGGAGCATTTACCATGACCTCTAGTCAAGAACCCATCAAGGACGCTGAAAATAAGAATGATCACATCAAGGCCAAAGAATACCTAGGAAAAGAAAAAAGCAAAGAATACATTAAAGAAGATCTCTTGACTAAACTTATAGCTGCCATGGAAGAGATTAATAGTTTGAAAAAGGAAAATGAGGAACTTAAGAAGAAAGCACATCATGGTGACCAAGACAAGACAAGGAAGGAAGTTGACCTTCTCAAGCTTCAAGTATAAGAAAGAGATGAGGAGCTCACCAAACTTAAGGAGGAATTTCATCAAAACAAAAGAAAGCATCATGAATAAGTCATATCCATGACAAATCAATTGGATAAGGCAAAGAAAAGGGAAGAAACTTTGTCAAGCCACCTTGAACAAAGACTCAAGAGCTTGAACAAACTTGAAGCAGAGATTGGTCAATACAAGGAAGAGGTTTCCTCCCTTAGATCTCAACTAGAAGAAGCAAGCAAACAAGCACAAGGAGTTGAGAAGGTGATGGAAGCTTTGGCATTAATAGAAGGACAAGTCGATGAAGCAGAAAAGGAGAGAAACACCATGACATGCCAACTAGAAGAAAAGAATGATGACATCACCAAGTTAAGATCAGAAATCACTTCTCTTTGATCATGTGAAGCAACCAAGATGAAGGAAGAAATGGAGATCATTCTATCAAAGAAGGATGAAGAATGCAAGGAAATGAAGGAAGAAATTGTCTTTCTTAAAAAGGAAGTTGACTTGTTGAATAAAAACTTTTTTCGTTTGCAGATTACTGTGGTGTGATTTTTGAATGGAGTTCGGATTTTCCACAGTGTTCATGTTTTTAAGTCGACGTTTCGAGTCTGAAACTAGACTCATCATCAGGACAAAATGTGAGGAGAAAAGAAGGAAATGCAAGGTATAAATATGAAGAACCTAGGTTGTGAAGACCAATGGCCGACTCTTTACCTCATTGATGATTAATTTATTATTATCTTTTAGGTTTTTTGATTTCATAATTAATAATATAATAACTCCTTGAATTTATTTTTATTTTTATATTAATATTACCATATTATATTTTTTTATTTTTATCATTATGCTTCATAATTAAATTTATGTTTTATTAATTATGGTATATTTATGATGCTTTTTTTAATTGATTAAAATGAGGTTTTAATATTATTGTTATGTAGGTTTATTTATTATATCTTCTTATAAATTAATTTATTTGTTATTTAAAATCTCTTTTTGTAATCCTTAGATTCCTTAGTATTATTCTTATTAGTATTTTAATATTTAATGCTTTTTTGTTTATATTTATTATTTATATTGTTAATGTTATTCTAATTCTATGTTATTATTTTGCTCTTATACCTATTGATATCTCCTATAATAGTTATTTATTATGATATTTATTAATGCTCTACAATGTATACTTATTAATAAATTTATTATTTATCTATTATAATAGATGCTTTACTTATAGTTGCTAATCTATATCATTATATATGTTATTTATTAAGATATTTATTAATGTTCTTCTATACATGCTTATAATATCTATTTAAAGGTTATAATTGTTTTTATATTTGATGAGGTTAATGTTAGCCTTATTATTTAATTAATATTAAAGTTATTAATGCTTCTATTATATGCATCCATTAATGTTTTTTTTTTTTTTATATACCCTTTATTAGATGATTAATTTTAATTATATTATAGGAAATTTCATAGGTTTCATCTTGTCTCGGATTCTTTAGGAGCAGCAGGTTAATATTATTAATCTGATTGGCAGGTTAGGAATTTCTAACATTGTTATTAAGATTATTAGCGGGGGTTAGCACGGGGTTCCAATTTTTGCTAATTTCCATGCCACCATCCCTATTAAGGTTTTTAGGATGCTTAATGATTTCAATAGCTTCCCTAACTTTACGTTTGAATTGGTGTTCTACATTAGCAATGACCTTGGTGTCTTCTAAGCAAATGTGATGATTAGTTTTACCAACATGCTCGGCTAGGGCTGATGAATAAAAACTTGAAAAGTTCTCAAAACCTAGATGACATCCTAAGTCATCAAAGGTGTCCCCTTGATAAATCAGGTCTTGGCTATGCAGGTGAATCCTCAAGCAAGAATGATAATGCTTCAAACACCAAGGATGTGAGGAAGCCTGGAAGAAATGTTGATGGTCCCAGTTCCAACAAAGGCAAGGTGAAGAATCAAGACAACATCAAAATAAACCTAAGTCACCTGACACGGGGATTCGGGACACGTAGGATTCGGGATTCGTGGTGTCGGATTCGGGACACGCTGACCCCCGAAACAGGACACGTTAGGACACGTTATATATTATTTTATTAAAATATATATATATATAATATATATTTAAAAAAATATATATATATATATATATTAAAAATTAGATATTATCATATTTCTTACACAAATTTTAATTAATGATACAAATTTATTGATTTCAAACATAGATCTTCATCTATAGCTATTAGCATGCATAGTACATACAAAATTCAAATAAATGTCAGTGGTACTGGTCACATAAATGATAAATCTATTAAAAATTTAAATCATGATTCATCATTCATAACTGAAAGACAACTTACAACTACAAGATAGTAAGATAAACACACTGACAACTGTAGTTTTCTCATTAAGTCATCAAATCAAAATGTGTTACATAGGTAGTGTTGGTGCAATGCCAATGGAAAATAGAAATAGAAAATATAAAACAACTACAGGTATACAAGCCTCAAGGCATCAATCAGCATCAGAATCAGCATCACTGTCCCCATCATCATGGTCCCCACTACTCTCCTCTACATCCTCCTCCTCCCCTGTATCCATAGTCGCCTTTGCATCTGCTGGTATGGAGGCTGACCCCTCTAAGTCATCAAATCTAACAGGCTCTAGCACTGGATCATTGAGATCCATGTTGGCCAATGCCAACTCAACAATGGTGTCCAGGCCCATATCATCAGGAACAGTGTTACTTGGGAGCGGGAGCGAAAGCAGGGAGCGGGAGCGACATATTCAGAAGCTCTTGGTTTGGTGCTCTTGATTAAATACGAGTTCCATACCCTAATACATGACAAAATTCAATGGAAACATTGCAATCCCCCAATCCTAAAATCCTGAAAAACTGATAAGTCTGCTGGATTTTGAATGAAATCTAAAATTCTACTTTCTCCATATGAAATCCAATGAGGCCAGAACCACTCTCAAACATCCTGAGTCATTTCATGGTAATGTTAAAAATTTAAGTAAAAGGATGAAAATGAAGATTAAGGAGAATGTCACTTTTACTTTAAGAATTTAACATTACCATGAATAGCATATCAATACTAGGGCCTAGACTTGATTATGAAGCTGCCAAAATGCTCTACTCCTTGCTGCAACAGCACAAATCACTTACCAAATGAAAATATTAATGAGCAAACACGCCCTTTTCATACCCGCACTGGGCTTAGCGAGTCCTGGAAACCGGACACGTGTCCTAAAATCGCGACACGCCCCTGAAAATCGCGACACACCCTCGGACACGACGTGTCCTGTGATTTGGACACAAATCCGGACCGAATCGTGTCGGATTCGTCGGATTCGGGATTCGCAGGGGGTTTAGGACGAATCCGGTTTCCTAGAAATAAACCCTACTCCAAGGAGACTTGCAAACTTGCTTGGCATATTATAGGTTGGAGCCTGGGAGATTGAAGATCGGTGTCTTCATCTAGGGTTGGAGCCCTACATATATTGTACTTGATTTATTGTAAAGAAGAAATTGATAAAAGAATTTATTCTTATTGTTCATTTTGTGTTCTAAATATAAGTGATCTAATTGGTAAAAATAACAATTGAAAAGAAATACTAATTCACCCCCCCCTTAGTATTTCCAACAATTGGTATCAAATCCAATACCTTCTTCTCAAAGCCTAACAGCTTGAAGGTAGATCCTTAGAACACAAATGGCAAAGCCAAAGAAAAAAGCCTCCAATCCTCCTAAAGATGACTCTTCCTCAACCATGAAAACTGAAGACAATCAAATTGGGAAAGTTCCATTGTTCAATGAAAACTTTGATATATGGAAGGTAAGAATGAGAATTTTCTTAATGGCTCAAGGCATTGAAGTATGGGAATCATTGATTACAGATAGCATGATGGATGATGAATCCAAGGAGTACAATATAAGAGCAATGAAGACAATTTTGAATGGGCTACCAAATTCCATAAAGGCCAATTTGGAAAAATGTTTGTCAACAAAAGATATTTGGGACAAAATTCATGACCTTCACTCAAAAGGAGCATTGACCATGGCCTCTAGTCAAGAAAATGATGGAAAGCAAGAAAGAAATCCAGAACCCATCAAGGACGCTGAAAATAAGAATGATAACATCAAGGCCAAAGAAGACCTAGGAAAAGAAAAAACCAAAGAAGACATTGAAGAAGATCTCTTGACTAAAATTATAGCTGCCATGGAAGAGATTAACAGATTGAAAAAGGAAAATGAGGAACTTAAGAAGAAAGCACAAGATGGTGACTAGGACAAGACAAGGAAGGAAGTTGACCTTTTCAAGCTTCAAGTACAAGAAAGAGATGAGGAGCTCACCAAACTTAAGGAGGAATTTCATCAAAACAAAAGAAAGCATCATGAAGAAGTCATATCCATGACAAATCAATTGGATAAGGCAAAGAAAAGGGAAGAAACTTTGTCAAGCCACCTTGAACAAAGACTCAAGAGCTTGAACAAACTTGAAGCAGAGATTGGTCAATACAAGGAAGAGGTCTCCTCCCTTAGATCTCAACTAGAAGAAGAAAGGAAACAAGCACAAGGAGCTGACAAGGTGATGGAAGCTTTGGCATTCATAGAAGGACAAGTCGATGAAGCAGAAAAGGAGAGAAACACCATGACATGCCAACTAGAAGAAAAGAATGATGACATCACCAAGTTAAGATCAAAAATCACTTCTCTTAAGGCCCAATCATGTGAAGCAACCAAGATGAAGGAAGAAATGGAGATCATTCTATCAAAGAAGGATGAAGAATGCAAGGAAATGAAGGAAGAAATTGTCTTTCTTAAAAAGGAAGTTGACTTGTTGAATAAGAACTTGAAAAGTTCTCAAACCCTAGATGACATCCTAAGTCATCAAAGGTCTCCCCTTGATAAATCAGGTCTTGGCTATGCAGGTGAATCCTCAAGCAAGAATGATAATGCTTCAAACATCAAAGATGTGAGGAAGCCCAGAAGAAATGTTGATGCTCCCAGTTCCAGCAAAGGCAAGGAGAAGAACCAAGACAACATTAAAAGAAACCCTACTCCAAGGAGACTTGCAGATGGTGTCAAGAATACAAAAGGAAATGAATATCATCAAAGAATCCCAAGGGTAAAAGACTTCAGAAGTACATCAAGGAAACCTTCATCTCCTAGGTACCAAAGTATATTTCTTAGTTATTGTTATTCTTGTACAAACTTTGGGCACATGACAAAAGATTGTAGGGCATATCACAAAGATAAATATAATGGTCCCC
Organism: Pinus tabuliformis; assembly: GCA_031772625.1. Classification (NCBI taxonomy): domain Eukaryota; kingdom Viridiplantae; phylum Streptophyta; class Pinopsida; order Pinales; family Pinaceae; genus Pinus; species Pinus tabuliformis. Next base: position 869,111,804 of record CM062813.1, on the reverse strand, counting down.
GTCAATCTCCTAGAAGCAATTTTGCAAGAAGAAGTCATGATTTCTCATTCATGAACAAGATGGAGTGCTTCAATTTCCATAACATTAGACATATGGCATGTGATTGTAACTTGAATTGGGTCCCTAAACAAGCTAAAACCATGATAACTAAGCCAAAAAAGAAATTTACACAAGTATGCAAAAGGAAGCAAATTGAATATGAAAGTCTCTTGAACGCTCCAGCCAACAACACATGTTGTTGATATGATAAAGTCATCCTTGATATTCCAAGTGTTTGATAATGAGACTCTGCCAAAGGAAACCATGCATACTATTAGGGGGAGCTTATGATTCTTAATTATTCTTGCAAAAGCTATCCGTGAACGGGCCCTATGAAATTCTTGATGAGTCACACATGAACAATCATCTTTTCATAGATCATCTCTTGGGAGCAACTCCATTGAAGAACATGATTCCTTACGTAGCCGATGGACTATTGTTGAAGATTCCTTCCACTTGATCACAAGGCAGAAATCTTTCTTGTCTAAAAAAGATAGAGGAGTTTATGCGGGCAGGGGGAGTTGGTTCATCACATGAAGAAATGTAAACACATCTATCATGGACAACATTTCCGGAAGGAAAAGCACCATGACAAGGGGAGTAACATACATATGAAGAACTACTTTTGATGAAGAAAATATGATGAATAAAAGAAGCAGCTTGACAGGGGGAGTACATGGGCACCCCGTTTTCCATTGATGTTTAAGGGGGAGAGAATGTTGGAAGGGAAAGAATATTGCCATCAATGACAAAGGGGCATCTTTTCCAATGGGACATATACCGTCTTAAACAGGATTTTTTCCTCCTTCCAGTGAGTACTCACTTGCCTCCTAATTTATTACCGTTGAAGAGAAATCAAGTTTTGAAATCAGCATATGTCAAAAATTGTCAAATTGTCCAAGTCGACTTGAGTAGGCTCATAACCCTTGGCAAAGAGACGTGTCCCTTCAAAATATGGAAAAAAACACTATAAATATAAACCTAAATTCGTCCATTCAAACTCAGATTTTTTGGTGGAGACAAGGCAAGAGGTAGAGAAGTAGCCGCAACCTAGAAAAGCAAGGAAGAAAGGTTTGTGGAATTGTTATTGGGTCAAATCGTCTCCCAAAGGTTCGAGCTAGGAAGCAGAGAAGTTGTCGTAGTTGTCGTGGTCAAAGTTGTTGTAGTTGTCGTAGTTGCCATTGTCGTAGTTGTCGTGGTCGAAGTTGCCATAGTTGTCATGGTCAAAGCTGTTGTAGTTGTCATGGTCACAAACGCCATAGTTGAAGTTGTCGTAGTTGTCGTGGTCGAAGCTATCGTAGTTGAAGTTGTCGTATTTGCCATGGTTGAAGTTGTTGTAGTTGTCGTGGTCAAAGTTGTCGTAGTTGTCGTGGTTGAAGCTATCGTGGTCGAAGTTGTCTTAGTTGTCGTGGTCAAAGTGTTGATTTATTGGGATTGGACAAATAGAGCTTGTTGAAGTCTTCTCTTAAAAACAAAATAGGGCACAGTTGGAGAACTTTGTGAAGCAACATATTCAAGATTTGTGGATATCATTGAAGACCATGATGCATTGAAGCCATCATGAGGTGACCTTGGAGAAATTGTTTGGGTACGATGAAGAGCAGTGGTGACACCTTCTAAGAGATCAAGGTTGTCATTGATGACGAGACGTGGAGACTAAAGTGAAGGGATAACCGAAGATTGACAAGGTTTGTTGAAGAAGACATTGGGAGCCGAGAAGTATAACCAAATATATCTTGACAAAGTAAATATAAGGGTTGGAGCCCAAGAGGTTGGAGCCTCGAAAAGACAAGGTTGGTGCCTTGGAAGATAGGGTTGGAGCCCTAGAGGATCGGAGTCCTCAAGAAACTAGGTCGGAGCCTGAATCGGGTATAGGGTTGGAAACCTTGAGGTTGATGCCTAAAAATTGACAAGGTTGGAGCCTTGGAAGTCCAAGTCAGTGCTTGGCATTATACAGGTTGGACCCTGGGAGATTGAGGATCGGTGTCTTCATCTAGGGTTGGAACCCTACATATATTGTACTTGATTTATTGTAAAGAAGAAATTAATAAAATAATTTATTCTTATTGTTCATTTTGTGTTCTAAATATAAGTGATCTAACTGGTAAAAATAACAATTGAAAAGAAATACATATTCAGCCCCCCTCTCAGTATTTCCAACAGAATCAGGCTATGTGTGGATTTTCGAAATCTTAATTTAGCTTGTAAAAAGGATAATTACCCTTTGCCTAATATGGAGACTTTATTACAAAGGGTAACAGGATCTGGAATGATGTCTTTATTAGATGGATTTTCAGGTTATAACCAAGTCATGGTGAAGAAGGAATATAGACATAAGAGTCTAAGACAACATTCACCACACCATGGAGTACTTTTCAATATTTGAGAATGCCTTTTGGACTAACAAATATTGGAGCAATTTTTCAAAGGGCTATGGACTATGATTTTAATAGTCTAATTGGGAATTTCATCGAGATTTATCAAAATGACTTAACTGTTTTTTCCAAAGATGGAATTTCTCATGTGGGCCATCTAAGTCAAATCTTTGATAGGTGTAAAGAATATGGAGTATCATTGAATCTTGTTAGATCTGATTTTCGAATGACTGAAGGGAAGTTGCTTGGTCACATCATTTCCAAGGATGGGATCAAGATTGACCCTAAGAGAGTTGAGGCAATTCAAAAGATTCCCTTGCCTCACAATGTTAAGTCCCTTCAATCCTTTTTAGGAAAGATCAACTTGCTTAGAAGGTTCATTCCAAATTATGTTGAAATTGCTAAACTCATTCAAACCCTTTTAAAGAAAAATGCTAAGTTTGTTTGGGGGGTGAAGGAAGAAAAGGTTTTCAGGAAATTAAGGATTCCACTGCTAGAGCACCTGTTCTTGTGAGCTCTAATTATTCAAAGAAGTTTTTGATTTCCTCTTTTGCATCTAAAGATACTATTGTTGGAGTTTTGCTTCAAAAGAACAAGGAAAGGTATGAGCAACATATTGTTTTTTAGTAGAACCCTTCAAAGATCTAAGCTAAAGTATAGCACCATGGAGAAGCAAGCTTATGCCTTATTCAAGCCCTAAAAGCAATTTAGAGTTTGTGTGATATTCTAGAATAATTACATTTGTCCCCCACTCTGTTGTGAAAGATATTTTAACTCAAACTGATTACTTGGGAACCAGGGCTAGGTGGGTCTTGTTATTGCTCAAACTAGCAGGGGTCTTAGGAGGGGATCCTATAAAGCAACTATTAGGTCAAGGGCAACGATGGAGCAATAGCCTATTGTCACCTCAGCTAAAGCTCCCTACTCTTTACGGACTTTCACCGATGGGAGGAGACCCAGTATAAAGGGGAATCACCAAATGAATGGAACAATCAGAGGGCAAGGAGTGATTCCTAAGGCCTATTCACAAGAAAGACTCAATTATATGACTTTGCCCTTAACCTAGTAGTTTCCCATTTAGGGTCCCCTCCTAGGACCCCTACTAGTTTAAGCGGTAACAGGTCTCAAAGATTCAAGAATATAATTTCGATATTAGGCCCACCAAGCTGATAAAGGGCCAAGGATTGGCCAACATATTGACTGAGGGGAATGAGAAGGCATTAGGATTGATGTGTCCAAATGGTTTGGAATCAACTTCATTAGAACTTCAAAGGTTACACCAACTAGAATGGTATAAAGACATTATTTATTATTTTCAAAATTTGTCATGTCCTAGCCATCTAGTTGGCCATAAAAGAAGAGCATTAAGGCTACAAGCAACTAAGCATTTCATTATGAAGGATGTTGATTTTTAATGTACCTTGGACAAGTGGTTTTCCATGGGTTAGTCTCTACTTAGGGAAAAGTGTCCAGCATTTTATTTTCCTTGGTGTGACTTTATAAAGTGAAAGTGACTTTATAAGTGGTAAAGTCAATGTTAAATTATAAAGTGAAAAGTGACTTTAGACATAAAATACAATGTGGGTACTTTATTTAATGGGTGAGTTAAAAAATAGAAAGTGAGAATTAAATGCACATTTATTTTCATCCCTTCATCTAAATAAGTCTGATCCATTAGATCTTAGGGTTGCCCAAAAGTCATTTAGGGAAACAAAAGGGGGAAAAGAAAAGAGAGATTGCGTTCATTCTTCATGAGCAGATTGGAGAAAGGAGGTTGAGAGTTGGAGAAAAGTTCTGAAGGAGAAATTTGTTGTACCAAGCTGAATGAGTGATTTCTAGGCAAAGCTGGGCATGGAAATCAAGGCATAGAAGACAGCATAAGGTATAGTACGAACAACATTGAATGTTGTGAACTGCACGCCGTTCGAGAGAAGTTTTTGAAAAAAACAATTGAAAAAAAAGTGTGCAATCTGTACAGCCTGTACGGAGTCCGTACAGTACAATCTATACAATGATATTCGTACAGTACAATTTTTCAGCTTTAAGTGGGCGCGGAAATCAACGCAAAGTGGGCACGGTTCTCAAGGAGTTTTTGGGCTGAAGAGATAAGCTATATTTTGTTGTTTTGTTTTGTCTGCAAATGTATTTTTCCTGAACTTGAAAGACAAATAAATTTGAAGAGCTCTCTAACAAGTTTTCCCCAAAGAAGATTGAAGGGGTTATGTCCATATTTATTTTCAGCATGTGTTCACAGTCCCATGTGTTTTAATCTGAAAATTTCATTTCTAGAATTCTCTATGTTGAATGTATGTTTATGGGAAAGGGCATTTAACTGAATGGGAGTGATAAGGTGAAATTAAAACCGGGTTGGGGTTGCAGGAAACTTTCTTTTTGTCATCAAATTTCAACATGGTATCAGAGCTACAGGCTGAAAATTGCAGTTTGAACAGCAAACAGTAGTTTGGGACAGTGGCAACAAACTGAATTTTTGGGCGGCAAACTCAGTTTGGACAGCGAACTGATATTTTGGGACAGCAAGGTGAAATTTCACATAGAATGAACTTTTGGGATAGCAAGGTGTGCTAGAAAGTTCATTTCTCCATTTTCTTGGTTTTGTAAATTTTGGACAACAGCCATGGCCATGTTCTTAAGGCTAGAGGACACACTGGATGGGATATCCAACTATGCTGTTTAGAATGACCGAATTCAGGCAGTGTTTGAGGAGGCAACAGTTTGGGACATAGTGCGGCAAGTGGTTGTACCTCCTACTGCTGCAGATGAACTTGTTGAATTCACAAAAAATAATGCAAAGGCAAAAAGGATTTTGATGGACAGTCTAAAGTATCATGTGGTTCTTAGTTGAGAGGAAACATATATGCATATCAGATGTGGATAGCTCTAACAACTCTCTATCATAGTACCAATGAGAGCAAGAGGATGCTACTCAAAGAACAATTGAAGAACATCAAAATGACAAAAGCTGAAAGTGTAGTTCATTATCTTGGCAAGGTCAAACAGGGATGTGATGATTTCACTGATATTAGTGAGGCAGTTGCACCCGCAGAGTTAGTCAGGATAGTTGTAGCGGGACTTGCTAAGTCTTGGTAGGTCTTTGGAGATTTTGTTACCTCTAGGGAGAATCTTCCCAATTGGGATAGATTCTGGGATGATTGTGTGCAGCATGAGATACAGAAGACTAGCAGTGGTGAGGTGAGGATAGCAGATGAGGAGGATGTAGCCTTGACAACCAAGGGGAGGGACAAGGGGAAGGCAAAGAAAGGGGCTTCATCAAAAGGGGCTAAGGAAAAGGAGAAGAAGAAGAAGAAGAAAGATACAGATATATCCAAAGTCTTCGAGGATTGATACTTACTTGCAGCAAATGGGTTTAATGAAGAGTGATGCAGATTCGAACTTATACTACATTGTTGTAGGCGATAATCCGCTCATCCTTGTGTTGTATGTTGATGACTTGTTCATTACTAGGGTAGAGAGACTGATTAGTGGTTGCAAGGAGGATCTTATTATGGAGTTCGAGATTAAGGACATTGGGTTGATGCATTACTTTTTGGGGCTTGAGGTGTGGCAGGAGGAGGGGCATATCTTTCTGGGGCAGGGGCAGTATGTTGTGGATGTGTTGAGCAGATTTCACATGGCAGACTATAGACCCATGTCTACACTTATGATCACCAACTGGAAGAAGTTTCATGCTTCAAATTATAGTTTGGTGGATCCCACATTGTATAGGCAGCTTATTGGATCCTTGATGTATCTGGTCAACACTAGGCCAGATATATGCTTTACAGTGAACACACTTAGCCAATTCATGGTTGAGCCTGTTGACCACTGGAGTGGCACTTGATGATTATATGAAGACTCCATTCCCAAGGATGATCCAGAGGACACTTGTACCATCAGATATCATCAGTAAACAAAGTTTTTAACTCTACTTCTATTTTCTCATCATCTTTCTTATACCCAGATTCCACACCCTGCAGGGAATTGTAATAAGTGATACTAGTAATGATGAGTTTTGAGTATGTAACAGGCCTAGGATGTTAGAACTCGATCAACAAATGAGTACACCTTGGAGTGTTTCTTTATCCGGTTAATTGTCTTTTATTTTTCAGAGGCGAATAATTTTCTGGGTTTTTTCACTCACTTTTTACCCCAAAGTCAAGGTGACGGTCTAAAGGTTGATCCCCTAACACATCTTAGTGTCTAGAGTCAATGTATATTACCATACTAGATCACACAAAAAATTTCATGGAATTTGGTTAGGTCTAGGTAGTCATTTTTTTATTTTTTAGATTTCTCGCAGGTCAAAAATTGCAAAATTAATTGTACTTGTAATGTAATAAGTGATGTCTAGAGAAGTTGTATGGGGTATGAATAATGAAATTTACAACCCTCACCCTCAACTTTCTACTATGACACACTTTGATGGGTTAAAAATGTGTTTTGAACCTTCAAAACCCACTTTTCCTAAATTTAGTGGGAAATCTAGCAATTAATTAAGCCAGAAATTAAATAAATGGAGTAAAATAAATATCCACACATGCTAAATGTTGTGGAAATGAGGTGGAAAATTATGGGGGAGTTAAAGTGAAGTCTCAAAGTGATGTGGACTCCTAAAATCAAGGAAATGACATGTGCTCAAATAAAATCAAATTTTTTGCATTAAAGGAGAAAGTTGCTTACTTGGAAATTCGAATTTGTGAAGTTAATGCACATTTGGGAGGATTTGGGAGAATATTTGGTGGAGATTTTTGTGGGAAATTGTCCCCACATGGGTTACCACCCATATACACTTGTCATTCTATCATAAAATTCAAATTTGGCACATAAGGGAAGAAGAAAATGATGTCCACTTGCCAGAATTCGATTTTTACACTTGGCATTGGAGCTCCATCCAACAAATTCGAATTTCTCTTTGGGATTGTCACCTCATGCCACTTGTTTAATCACTTCTACATTGGGATTGGCTCCAATGCCATTTGTCATTGTCATTCTTCATTGGGATTTGCTCCCAACTCTCTATATAATAGAGCCATGGGCTCTCACATTGTATCATGTAATACAAGCTATTGTGCTTGAGGAGACTCTGCAAGATTGTATTCACTACTTGCAATATAATACAATAGTCTTTGGGGTAAAGCGTGATGGTGTTCTTCTCCTTGCATGTGTAGTAAATTCTTGACTTGTTTTATGCTTCTATTTATTTCCTCATGTCATTATTTCTTTCATGTTTGTTTCAAGTTATGTTAATATGCAGCTATCTCATATTAGCATAAGAATTAATTATTTGCTTTCGAGAAAAAAATATTCTAGTGGATAATAGATGTATCTCTAGAAATTCTTTCCACTACACTTATCTAATTTCATGTCGATTTAATGATTTGTGGTGAAGTTTTGTAGATGAATCATTATTTGGTCAAGCTTTTCAAGCGTGAGGGGAAATTCTCGGAGGAATCAACCCATTCTTGAAAGATATTCAAGGAGAACCCTAATGTTTTGAATTCCAAAGTCTCATCTATATCTTATTTGTGTCTTGTAGGGATTCTTTCAAGTTTCTTAAAGCTTTTATTTCTTGCATCAAAATATCAAACTTGGAAAAAATTATTTTTTACGTATTGTACTTCATTTATCAATATCTGGCTATTTCAAAGAGCTAAGTCATGGCTAGTCAAAGAGGAGAGCTTGCTCATACTCTTTGGCCTAGCCTCTTGTAGATTATTTTTGTAGCATACTTTGTTGTCATCTTAGTCTAACATTTAAGTTATTTTCGTATCCTTTTGAGCAAGATAGTTTCCATGCTTTGATTTGTAGACTTATTCATCTTGAAAGCATTTATAATATCTTGTGCTAACAATTTAGTGTTTCACTTTTCAGGGTTATTTTGGCTTTCCATTTGAAAGCATTTCACTTCATTTTAAGCAAAATACAATTTCATTTCTTAAAGAACAAATACTTGGAAGGCACTGGTTGTTTATATATTTCATGCCTATCTTATGATGGTTATTGCTCATATCAATTTTTTGCTTATAAATCTTAAAGAGATAATCTATTTAACTCTAAACATTCTCCTAGAAACTCACATCCTTTTTAAATTAACTTTTTCATTAGGGACCACCCCCCTTAGCTAACCTAGGAGATAGCTTAAATGGAGAGAGTCGGGATTAGTGTGACAGACCCTTCTTTGAGTTCCCTGCCACCAACCACACCTTGTGGGGTTGAAGGCTTTTCTCACTAACTTGTAGGTAGGTGTAGGCGGCAGAGTCAACAGAGCCCAAGAAGGTGCACTAGGTAGCTACCAAGTATATTCTTCACTACGTGTAGTGGACTATTGATTATCGTTTGGACTATAGGCGGGGAGATGGAGTGAGGTTGGCAGGTTACGCAGATTTAGATTGGTCAGAGTGTGCTTCTGACAAGAAAAGCACTTCAGGGTGTTGCTTCAGATTGGGTTCAACGGTTGTGTCGTGGTTCAGTCGAGAGCAAAAGTTAGTTGCTTTGAGCTCTTCTGAGGATAAGTATATGGCTGCTAGTCAGGCTAGTTGTGAGGCCATTTGGCTTCGCAAGTTGTTGTATGGCCTATTTGATCAAGAGTTGAGACCGACGGTTATTCACTATGATAATCAGAGTTGCATTAAACTGACGAAGAATCCAATGTTTCATGATAGGTCAAAACACAATGACATCAGCTATCATTTCATCAGGGACTATGTTCAGAAGGGGGCAGTGAAGCTAGAGTATATATAAACAGATGAGCAAGTGATCAATGTTCTCACGAAGTCCTTGCCTAGAGGTAAGCAAGTCCATTTCAACAACAAAATGGGTGTGGTGAGAAACACTTTCCTTGGCAAGCGGGAGTGTTGATTTTTAATGTACCTTGGACAAGTGGTTTCCCATGAGTTAGTCTCTACCTATGGAAAAGTGTCCAAAATAATTATTTTCTTAAGTATGACTTTATAAAGTGAAAGTGACTTTATAAGTGGTAAAGTCAAAGTTAAATTATAAAGTGAAAAGTGACTTTAGACATAAAGTAAAATGTGGATACTTTATTTAATGGGTGAGTTAAAAAATAGAGAGTGGAATTAAATGCACATTTATTCTCATCCCTTGATCTAAATGAATCTGAGCCATTAGATCTTAGGGTTGCCCAAAAGTCATTTAGAGAAACAAAAGAGGGATATAAAAAGAGAGACTACATTCATTCTTCATAAGCATATTGGAGAAAGGACGCTGAGAACTGGAGAAAAGTTTTGAAAGAGAAATTTGTTGCGGCAAGCTGGAGTGCTTTCTGGGCAAAGTTGAGCATGGAAATCAAGGCATAGAAGACAACAGAAGGTACAGTACGAACAACATTGAATGTTGTGTGTTGCACGTCGTTCGAGAGAAGTATTTGAAAAAAAATATGTACAGTTCGTACATCAATATGGAAATTCGTATAATCCATACAGAGTCCTCACAGTCGTATCCGTACAGTACATATTTTCAGCTTCAAATGGGCACGAAAATCGAGGCAAAGTGGGCACGATTTTCATAGAGTTTTTGGGCTGAAGAGATAAGTTGTATTTTGTTGTTTTGTTTTGTCTGCAAATGTATTTATCTTGGACTTGAAAGATAAATAAATTTGAAGAGCTCTCTAACAAGTTTTCCCCAGAGAAAATTGAAGGGGTTTTGCCTAGGTCTAAGTTGACCAAGAATCTGTGTGTATTTTTATGTGTGTTATTGGTCTGGTTATGTCCATATTTATTTTCAGCATGTGTTGACAATCCCATGTGTTTTAATCTGAAAATTTCATTTCCAGACTCCTATATATTGAATGTATGTTTATGGGAAAGGGCATTTAACTAAATGGGAGTGATAAGGTGAAATTAAAACCGGGTTGAGATTGCAGGGAACCTTTTTTTTGTCATCAAATTTCCACAAAGGATTGTCTGGGTTGGAGAAATCTAGAGGAGGTAATACTTAGGTTTGTTGCTGAAGTTGAAGCCAAAAAGCTTCTCATTGAGTTTTATTCAGGTTTTTGTGGAGGGCATTACACTGCTAAGACTACTACCCATAAAATCCTGAGAGTTGGTTATTATTGGCCTTCAATTTCTGCTAATGTGCACAAGTATGTTAGAGGTTACCAAGCATGTCAACTATTCACTGGGAAGTAAAAGTTAACTTCTTTGCCTCTTCAGCCTGTGGTCATGGTAGTTCCCTTTCAACATTGGGGGCTTGACTTTATAGGGAAATTTAATGAGAATTCAAGTAATGGCTACTCATGGATTTTAACTGCTACTGGTTATTTTACAAAATGGTTAGAATCCATCTCTACAAGGCACGCCACCAACAAAGTAGTGATGGATTTTCTTGAAGATAAAATTATCACTCGTTTTGGTGTCCCTACCAAGATCACAACTGACAATGCCAAGGCTTTTAGCTCTGCTGAATTCTCATCATTTTGCTTTAAGTATGGTATTGTCTTATCCCATTCATCAAACTACTATCCTCAGGGTAATGGCCTAGCTGAGTCTAGCAATAAAAATTTGATCACCATCATCAAGAAGATAGTAGGGGATAACAAAAGGGCATGGGATAGAAAAATTAAATATGCTTTGTGGGCTGATAGGATTACAAAGAAGAATTCAACAGGAAAGAGTCCCTTTGAGTTAGTTTATGGCTTGGATGTCACCCTTCCCGTGCACTTGAGGCTACCAGCTTACCAACTTCTACAAAGTTTTACATCTGAAAAAGATGTTGTGCAAAATAGAATTGACCAAATTGTAGAATTGGATGAAACTAGGAGAAGAGCCTTTGAAAATTGTTGTAAAAATCAATCGAAGGTTAAAAGAAATTTTGACAAATCATATGGGCATAGGAATTTTTCTAACGGTGATATGGTTTTGCTATGGGATCGCAGGAATGAAAATTTAGGTAACCATGGTAAGTTTGACAGTTTGTGGCTTGGACCATACATTATCAGAGAAGCAGTTGGACAAAATTCCTACCATCTGAGCACCTTGGACGGCAAATTAGTTGAGCTACCTGTCGATGGCCAACTACTCAAATTGTTCTACTAAGAGAATATTTGATGCCATGGGGCATATTCTGTATTGTATTTCTAACTTTATCCCTTGTCTTTTTGGTTAAGTAGTTTCATTTCATGAATAAATTATCATTTATGCTCTTAGAATAAATTTCCATTTCTTCATTTTTGTACTTGATTTTATATGATGATATTTTGAAAGAACACTACTGATATATGTCTTTTGTTGGTGGATGCAGATTCCAAGTTCTTCCATACTATCACTTCCTATCTAGCATGCATCCCCATGTGGAGTTGGATGTTGACCAGTGAAGTGTATCCAAAGATTTTTGAAGACTCCATGCCCAAGGATGTATCAAAAGCTTCATGTACTATCAAAGATCATCATATCACCAAAGTTTTTCAACTCTACTTCTTCTTCTCATCTTCTTTTGTTGTACTCAAATACCACAAGCCCTATCGAGAAGATGTAAAGTGATGCTAGTATGATGAGTTGAGTCATGTAAAAAGCCTAAGTAACTTGAGATCTTGTCATCAAGTGAATTTACTCTAGGAGGTTTTTTTCACTTGGTTAATTATTATATCCTTACGGGGACAATAATTAATTGAGTTTTTTCCTCCAAGCATAACTCCAAAGCCGAAGTACGTCTTGAAGGCGAGGCATTGGGTGAGTCCTAATTTCTAGAGTCGTTGTATATTACCATATTAGATTACACATAAAATTTCTTGCAATTTGATTAGGTCTAGGGATCATTTTATAATTTTGTAAATTTCCCGCAGTGTGAAAATTTGTGGAAATTTGAATAAAATATTAATGTAATATGTAATATGTCATGCCTAGAGAAGTTCTGTGGGGTATGTGTGCTCAAAATTACACCTCCCACCCTCGACTTTCTACTATGACACACTTTGAGGGGTAAAAAAATAAGTTCTAGAACCTAAAAACCCACTTTTCCTAAGTTTAATGGGAAATCTGGTAATAATTTAAACCGGAAATAAATTAAATGGAGAAAAATAAATAGCTCCATGTGACAAAATGGCATCGAAATGACTTGGAAATTATCTCAAGTCAAAGGAATGAATCAACGGACAAGTGGAGGATGGTTTGGCACCTTACATCATAAATACATGGCCCACTCAAGTAAATCATTTTATGGCAATAATGAGGAACTTGCTTACTTGGAAAATCGAATTCCTTGGAGTTAATGCACATGAGGGGACATCTTATTGAGATTTCTATGGAGACATGTCTCCACTACCACTCCTCTTATCTCTCACGCTTGGCACTCACACTCAAGAGTAGGATCAACGCAATTCCCAAGGAGGTCCACGCAATTGCTAGAGGAGGATCAACACATTTCTTGAAGATGAGGTGTCATCACATGGTTTGATAATGGAGTTTGACATGAGTTAGCTCCTTGATTGGTTCACATTTGGATTTGCTTGTATGCACACCTCGAGAATTCGATTTTTGCTTGAGGAGATCTTGATGCCACCAATGGAATTTGATTTCTTGGAGACCTCACACTTGGAGTCTCATTTCCTCCCTTGGGATCTTCTCCATGGCCATTTGTCACTTGGTTGCTACATTGGGATTTTCTCCCATTTCTCTATATAATAGAGCTTTGTGCTCTCATTTTGTATCCATAGTTACGAGCTATTGTGCTTGGGGAAGCTTTGATCTTATGTACACTTGTTCTCAATTGCAATAAAAGACTTTAGGGTTCATTTATGAGTTGATCCATTGGAGTATGATGATTGGCTCACTATTAGTATAATTTATTTTGCTCATGCTTTGATTTCAATTATTTCCATATGCTCTTGTAATTTGTTAATGTGAAGCTACCTTGCATTGGCAATTGATTTAGAAATATGCTTTAAGTGTAGAAATCTCTAGCTATTTTTCAATCAATTTCTAGAGTTTTCTTATCATTTCTTATTTTCTAGATCTATATAAGACTAATGTTTGATTGAAGTTTTGTAGATGAAATTCTTGTTGGATCAAATATCAAGTGTGGGGGGGAAGTCTTTGGAGAGACCAACCCACTCTTGACACATTCTCCAAAGAGCTCTCAATGGTCTTTTGAATTCCATAGTTCATCTTACGAAGTGATTTTTTGCAAGGATTTTCTTTGATATAACTTGTATACAAGCAAAAACTTCATAATTTAAATCTCTTTTAAAAATTGTGCTTTCATTGATTTCTTTAGCTATTGAAGAGCATTTCCCAAACTAGGCAAGTGAAGGAGTTCACTCCCATCACTTGATTTGGTTTTGTATATTATTTTGTATCATACTTGCATCCACTTTTTAACTAATCTTGTCTTGGTTTTGCAGCCCATAGTTGGAGTTTTGACACAAGTGCGTTGACAAAATACCATTGAGACTTAAACTAGTTTTCTTGTAGGACCTCTCAAGCATTCGAGATCTATTCTAAAGAGGTTGTGGACACTAGAAGGGGCCGCAAAGAAGGATAGGTCGTGGGCCCTTGTGGAGATTGTAATTTTCTGATTTTAGAAAGACTTCTTTGACCTAACAAATAGAGACAATAGACAGATATTTTTAGGTGGAAAACCCCCTCCAAGTTAAAAACCACTGAACACTTCTTAATATTTGTCTTCAAAATAATTACATCAAGTTTTCAGCTCCAACTGAATGAAGCTCCAACCCCTTGATTCACAAGCTCCAACCTATAGGATGTTCCAACACCCTATTACCAACTGCAAATGGGAGAACGCTTTAACGCCCTAGATCTCAAGCTCCAACCTAACAATTGCTCCAACACTCTGTGTACCAGTTGCAACTGGACGAATACTCCAATGCCCTATGCAGGCTACAACCTGTCCTAGCACCACCCTGCCACCCTAAAGTGGTCTCAGGCTCCAACCTGAAGGTGACTCAAATAACCTACCTTGCACCAACCTGCCACCCTAATGATCTAGCGGACCACGTTTCACAATTTTCGGATTGGACCCCCCTGTGCTCTGAATCACTATAAAGAAATTGTAATGAAAGTTTTGCTACTCTGCTCAGTATCGATATGTATATCATTATCAAGTCCTGGCAACCTCACTGCTCAATCTGATCACTGCACAATCATACCTCAAACCCAATCCTGCCTTTACTCAATCACAAGCCAAATCTGACCACTCTGCAATCTTTAATTGTTCATTGTTACAATTGAATAGCATTACAATCATCACTATCAATAGGGTCACTGTCACATATCCAATGCATTGTCAAGAGAATCTTTGGCACATCAAATGTTAGGGTTTCGATCACTGTCACAATCATAGCAGATCAGTCACTGTCCAAGGTTGGCAATACTTGTTGTATCCTCAATATCACTATGTTATGTCAATAAAGTATTGTCATACCATCAACCCAACATCCATACTATTTTCATCAAGAAATTGTCATGTACAAGTAACACTGTCAAGTACCAGAATATACTATCAAATGCCAAGTGCACTCTCAAGTAAATCATTGTCATAACACTACTGACATACCATCACAAAGCCACTGTAATTATGTATTTTCAAAGGTCACATTAATCTGTCATTGTCACATCAAGTTCTTGTCATCATTTTGCAAGCTTACTGAAGCATATCAGTTATGTGATAAGCCCACAATCATACTGTGACAGCTATAATAGATCAGTCACTATCCAAACAATTACTTAATAAGTCAACCACTATTGTCTTCAAGTTATTGTTACTGCAACAAATGTCACTATCATAGGTTTTGTCAGGTCAATTTATCACATCACAATCAGTGTCACTATCATATCATTGTCTCTTTGTCTCTTGGCATCAATGTGTCAAACCCTAGCTACAGTCATATATTCAAAGCATTGTTATAATTATCACTATCACATTAAATACAGGGTAGATCACTATCATGCCATTGTCTTACTACATTAGCAACTACAAGCTTATATTTAAATAAATATGGTCAAGTTCTAGTCCTTCAATCTTTGAGTGTTGTAGATTTTTTCAAGGATGAGACGTTGCTTGAATTCTTGATTGTGCCACCTACAGAAATGCTACATCTAACCAAATACCATGCCTAGGTTGGATTGCTAAAAGTCAGCTTGGTCGACTTCACTTCTAGGTAATGGAACAAGTATGTAAGCCTTATCTAAGGTTCAGTTCTAAAGCTTAAACAACTCACACTTAGTAAAACCTAACAATTGATGCTAACAAGTATGTTATTTGTACTCAATGAGCATGCCAAAAGAGCACAGGACTAGATGCAATAGTCAAGCGAATTCTTGGAACAATTTTTTATTGATGAACCGCAAAGATCAATGGTGAGAGCCCCTGAACTCAAGAAGACTTACCTCAAAGTGATTCTAGACCACAGATACAAACTTATCAATTACAGAGGTATCTTGACTTGAAATGTTGCAGATATAATGCACCACTAGTTTTAAGCTTGATGCCCTAAACCACAAGTTGTAGGCTTGATGCAAAGAAAACTTGATGCCCTAGAATGCAATTTTGAAGGCTTTATGCAAAGAAAATTGATGCCCTCCACCACAATTTGTAGGCTTGATGCAGAGAAAACTAGTTCTGGATTACTTCAAAGGGATGCCTTAATGGAGGGTCGATAGCTTTCGCTATCACAAGAATGAGTTTTGTGCTTGATTGTGATTCAATAGTAAACTAGTCTAAAACGAAGCCAAACAGAGACAAGGTTTGATCCCTTAATCTTTCTTGTAAGATGGATATCCAAAGCAAGCTCGAATCCCTGAACCAAAGTGACAAACAAGATATTCCCCAACCCAATCTTCAAACCCTTCATTGTTCTGTACAGGGGCCAAATAAGTTCAAAATTATATTTTTCAAAAATCCATATTCATCTTTGCGCATATTTCAAAGGTATATTGGAAGCTCCTTTTATAAACAAAGGAGGGTTTTCATGAAACAACGAATTCCTAGATCATAGGTTAGGGAGACATAAATTTAATTTCAAAATTCTTTTGATAACATTTTAAACATAATGTTAATCATTTCATACTTCAATTAAAATTAAAATCTTGTATACTTAACAATAATGTTAACCCCGGGGATGCTGGAACGGGAGGTGTTTTCTATCGCCTAGACGAAGAAAGAGAGTCTCAATTCGCATGGGGATTAGGTGTCGTAACAAACAATCAAGTCAAGTACCTAGCCTTGTGGCAAGGTCTGGACCTTACGCTCTCTAGGGGAGTCCGCCATCTGTTAGTATTTGGAGATTATACGTTTGTTATTCAAAAAGTGTCTAAAAGTAGGAAGAACGACGAGAAGTTCCTCCTTCCCATTCTTCATCGAATTAAGATGTTTGTGGAAACATTTGACTCAATATCCTTTTATCATATAAGAAGGAATTTAAACGAAGTTGTTGGTTCCCTGGCCAAGCAAGGTTCGCAGCTAGCATAAGGAGAAATAAAGTATGAAAATGAGATTATTATAACCAAAGACATTCCATAAAAATGACTGGCATTGTTAAATTGGTAAAATCCTCGGGACAAGCGAAGTCGGGGACATGGAGGCATATCAATGCATTTAATTCTATAGTGCATAATTAAGTAGATGGATTCAAAGCAATGCAACGAAAGCTCTGGAAAGATATGGAGACTTGTATCATTTTTTACAGGTAGGAAAAAAACGTCCCTTCGAATAGGACACAAAACAAATGGAGTAATGTGGATAAGGAAATTGAAGCAGGTAGTATGTGTGACATTTCATTCGGCAATAACAATCCTCAAGGTGATGGTCCCATTATCATCGATTTCCAGAGGATTCATCCGATTTTCATTATGGACTCCGCAAGTGGTGTTCTAGCGAGGCATGCTTCCATTAATGCAGGATGGAATGAGATTGAATCGCAAGGGGAAAGTGTGATGGTATATATAGGAAGTTCGGGGGCTCTAGATTATGGTGATCGAGAATTAAGGAACTGCATTAACCAAACTCGCCATCATTTCTGGAGTTGGCTTTATATGATGGAGAATTCTCTGAGAGGAGCGAGAGCTCAAAACAATCCGATGGATCGTCAGATTAATTTGCTAGAACTTAAGCTTGACAAGATTCAGTTGGCCATGTACATGGCGGAATTTCGCTTGGACAACCTGCAAACGGCAGATGAGAGAGGTGCGGAGGACCAGGTCCCCTTATCTGATAATAGCGTGGAGCAAAAAAATTCAGGTTGCTCATGAAGACTCATTTGGTGCCCGCAATGGTGAAAGCAACGTCCCAGCAAGCGCACAAGAAGGTAATCCCTCTGAGGACGGGGAGGAAGAAGAAGAAGCACAGGGGAACCAGGTTCTAGTGATTATGTAGTCCTTTTTTTTAGATTTTATCTATGCTATGCAGCTTTCTTGTTTTTGGAGGGGTTCTTTGGAGAATCTATGGAATTCATCAGTTTAGTATAGTTAGTTATAGAACAGAGGACAAAATAGAAAGACAAATTTTGAACTTTTGGAACAGATGGTCTGAAAAATGTGCATTTCATGAAAAAAAATTGTAGAAGGCACTAGCCTTCAAACCAATTTCTTAATAGAATACATAATTGTTTCTTTTACAAAAAAAAACAATAATGTTAACCCATTATTTTTAATAATATTTCTTTTTAATTAATTTATACTTTAATAATTCATATAATTAATTCTAATTCTAATTTTAATTAAATTTCTTCATTTGATTTTCCTTTGACCTTAGACCATGGTGTTGGGGTTTTTGCCCAATAGTGTGGTTAGTCAACTTCAAGTGAGAACATCTCTCAAACCGGGAGGCCTCTTGGGACATGCTGTACCACCGGAATCAACTCAACTAGGAGAATCCATTGGCGAGGATCTCTAGGGTAAGTTCAATGATTTACTTCTTCAAAAACCCTCAACAAGTGAGGGGTATGTCCTTGGTCCAGGAAACCAAAACCTTAGAGCTAGGGTTTCTATCGATCCTTCAATGGAGCTTCCAACTTGATGTAATTTAGACAAATATTAAGAGCATTCATTAATAGTTTGACATAAATGACAGGGGTTTGGTCAAAGTCAAACTTCAGGGTTGACATCAATGACAACACTATTCAATAGTGAGAACCCTCGAAACCAAAGATCTCCATCAGATGATCCATGGCCATGAACAAAAGGGGCCCTAAGAAGATGAAACTCCCCAAGTCGGTTCAAGAGCTCCAAGGAACCAGCGGAAAATTTTGCTTAGCTTTATTCTTTAATAGATCACCTTGTACCTCTACTTTATAGTTTTAGCAATCTTGTTTTCAAGGAAGCCCCACCTTGAGTTGGAGAAGAGCCAACCAAAAGTGATAGGAAGGGCTACTAAGTAGATAGTGTGTTGCCTTCTTTTCACAATTGGTTGGCTCTAAGTTGCACAAGACCAACCCCTTGATGCATGGCCTTTGTTTTGGTTGCCTCTTGTTTCATAAGGTAAGATTTCATGCTTGATAATGATTAGGTTGATTTTTTTAGTCACCCCAGTCCTACTAGATTGATGTGCTTGTGACACAATACTTCAACCTATGAAACATGTGTGCAGGAACCAAGTTACTTATGGAAAGACACTTGATCTTTAAAGGTTAGTATCATATTCCCTTGTCATTTGATATCTTTCCATGTTATAGTTTCAGACCAAGAAATGATCTAGCAATCCATAAACCGTCAATTTCTTATGCATGCTCTGCTGTTTTAGGAGTTCTCATCAAGCTTTTAGCTATTTACAAACAATATTAGCCTTAATGGCATAATTTTATTGACTGGAATAGTATAAGTTCAGTCTAGGGCTTCCTCCTGATGCTTTATCAACACCGAATTGACAGTTAATCTCAACTTACAGTCTATCTGAATAACAAACCGATGTTCCTAAATTCCATGCAAGTGTTATTAACAATTGAATATCAAATCACAAAAAAAAAAATTTACTATTTCTCCATCAGCTTATGTTCCCACACTATTAATCTATATTCTTTGTCCCAAACTTAAATGATTTAGCGTCCTACTTACCATAAGTATTAATTTTGAGTCATCTAGATCTTTTTTTCTTGTACAATTAAAAATACAATGATGAATATTTAAGTAATATCAATGAACAAACATGAAACAGCGTTATAATCAGAAACATTCAAGTTCTATTAGAAGGTCAGCATCTGCATTCTAAAATTAACATGTGCATCAATAGTTTTCTCTTCTTGAGTCTATAACCACAACCATTGAAACCTGAAATGTTTTGGCATGCTTAGAATAAACAGCAACGATGGATGTAACCACTCAAGATCATTTATGATAGATATAAGCAGATGAAGAGATGTGCAACAGTACCTCTATGTAAACACCATATTTATAGTAGTTAACCCACGAGGTGTAGACCAGTTGGTTTGTGTGGAGTTTAGTCACCATTAGGTCACTCGTTCAAATCTCATTCAGGGGGGTGGGGGAGAGGGTGTAGAAATCTTAAGGTCTTATAGCCCACCCCGATTTCAATTTGTTTTGCATGTCAAATTTAATGTCCAAACCCTATAGTTCATTGCATATTTAACTTGAAAACAAATTGCAATTAAAACACCAAAAGGCTACCACTACTATTCACTTTCAGCTGATAATTTCACAAGCATACACATAAATTTTGGACACTGATTTTTGGTCAAACACAGACCCTGGAAAAACCCTGAAGGAAAAACCAGCTGGAAGATGATTTTATTTGCTTTTATCTCAGAGAAATTTACACAGCATTAATTACACAGGGGTACTTATCTATCCCCTTGAAACTCGGGCCAGACTCCTTGAAACTTGTGTTGCTACCCTTGAAACTCAAGCCACTGTTCAGAAGATCTGGAAATTTGTGCCACAGACAGAATTCCAGCACCTCAAATTCCATGGCACTGTCAGCAATCTCTACCCTCAAAAATTGTGCCACATACCAGCAATAAATGCTCTTGAATTTCGTGCCACGGACTCACTGTTCATCCCTCGAAATTTGTGTCACAGTCAGCCTTCTCTGCCCTGAAAATCATGCCACGGGCTAACCTTTCTCTGCCTCGAAAAACATGCTGACAGACCTGCTCTTTTGCCTCAAATAATGGGCCTGTCAGACTAGCATTTAATATGCTGATCCTTCCTCAATTTGTGTCCTAAAGCTCCTCAAAAATCACACTGGAACCTCTGCCTGAGACTTCTCAGTAATCATGCCTCTGTCCCAGCCTAGAAACTCAGATTCGTATGGTCTCCCCTTGCTGCCAATTGATCTCTCCTTCAGCAAATGCTATTTCAGCCTGCTTGCTCTTCTCCTCTCCTCTTCTCCTCGCTTCTCGAACTTTTCACATGAAGAATGAATGTCTCCTTTGCCTTTTTCCTCCTTTTTGGTCTCCTTAATGATGAGAAGCCCTATCCCTAAGATCAGGGGCTGAGATTAGATCTCAGCTTCTCTTGCAAAGGGTGGAGATCTAATCTCGCATTGACCCCCTCTCATGTATCCCCCTTCATTAATGAGCCCCTCTAATCACTTTAATAACTTGTACCATGTAATTTTTTCTCATAAAGTCATTTTAATATAATAAAGTACAATGTACTTTTCGAACCTCACAAAGTGACTAAAAAGTCAGAAGATTTTAATAGCCACATAAAGTCACACTAAATAGGTGGGTTTACATGTGTTCCTAGGCCAAGGCAAAAAGCACTAGTAAACACTTCTTTGGTACATTTTTCAACAAGAGGGGTGTTGAGGGTGCGAGCCACCCATGGGGGATAAAAACTGTCCCATGGGGCATCCAGGCTCGACTGAGCCTCATGCATTACTGGTGACAGCATTCCACAAGTGAGCAGATCATTCTTCCATGCAACATTAGGGCTAGCCCCAACCTAGGATCAACCTAGTTGAGAGAACCAAAAAAAATAATAGTGTTATAGTACTTCTATGTTACAAATAAATATATATAAATATAAATAATGAGGATAATTGTAATAACGATTAGTTAAGTAGTAATTAATGCTCAAGAGGCATGTCTAATGAGACATGACTCTCTATGAAGAGGCACCTGCCTAGCATATAAGCAAGGCTCTCACTTTCATTTGTATCATCATCTGATTCATACATTTAATATATAATATTCATTTCCTCATGGATATCTTTATATTCCAAGTCTTCTGGAGTAATTAATCTAAAGAAGGAACTTTGTTCGCTTCATTTGGTATCAGAGCAGTTTAATCCTCTGGTCGCTCAACCACTACACAAAGTTCGTTCACTGATCCAGGTCTTTGGCCATTGAAATTCGTCAACTTCGTTGTCGTTGAAGCGTTTCGCTACGAACTTTTGGAGTTTCTCCGTTGCTGAGTTCATCAAAGGCCCTTGGCCATTTTTAAAGGAGAAAAATAAAAAATAAAAATATATAAAAAAGAGATCTCTAATAAAAAAAAGAAAGAAAAAAGAGATTAAAAGAAGAAGAAAAAAGAGGAAGAGAAATTATATAATATATATATATATATAAACAAAAAAGTCAATATAAACAAAAAAATAATCCAAAATCGAAAAAGAGGAGGTATATAAATCAGTGTTGTGAAAATCGCGATAATATCGCCAAATCGCGATTTTTTGAGTTTGCCGATATTATCACCCAATTTTTACGTTAATTTTTTTTCACAAAAAATCGCGAAAAAATCACAATAGCTTAAAAAATCGGGATTTTTTGGGAAAAAACTTTGGAAAAATATATATATATACATATATATATATATTATATATTTACTTTTTTTTTCTTTGATTTTTTGATGAGGAGGAGGTGACACAACCTACCCAAGCTACCCCTGTCACCAGTAGAGAACGTGGTCTACCTCCTGTAGCTCTTAGTTCTTCAGCTTCTAGAGTTCAGCAGTGTCCGCTACCAACTCCACCGGCATCTACATCTAGAGGGAAAGGGAAAGCTATTGCATTTTATCGCAAGAGGGGCAGAGGAAATCAGTAGTATTAGACTTTAGTTATTTGATTCATTTCATTGTATATGACATTATGACTCATGATATGAGATACATTATTATATTTTTTGTTGATATTTTGAGGCTGAGTTGGGAGTCAGGACTTACTATTCTACTATTCAGGACATGATTCACTGTTATGTGTGATGTAGCACTAGCAATGACATTACACATCTTATATATTAGTTATTTTATCATATTTATGTGTCAATGTATTTATTTATGTTGTAGATGCTTTAGATATTAGAAAATTGAAAAAAAAAATGAATATTTTTGTATTTTATGATTTTTTCCCGATTATTTCCCGATTTTTCCCCTTGCCGATAATATCCTGATAACGATCGCTGCAACATTGATATAAATCAATATTACAAACAAAAAAAAACTAAAAAAATCAAAATACGAGAAGAAGAAAAAAAATAATGATAATAAAACTAGATAAAACAAAAAAAGTTACCTTGTGGCCGTCAAGCAACTGTACCAGATGTTGCCCTTCTCCCTGCTATCATTTAGCAACTCGATTGTTCAACTACACCCACTGTTGTCCGCAGTCAACACCTACCACTGTGTCAGAAGTTTAGACAATAGACTGTCCCAGACCATTGTCTGAGTGTGTTACCTGTTGTCGCCTTTCTGCCACCAGATCCATTCGAAGTAGACTTTGGAGCCCAACCACTATACGTAGCCACCAACTGCTACCACTGACAACACCCCAAGCCACCTCAACCTTCCGCCCTGAAGCCGCCAACATCTTCACCTTAACTGTCCATAGTAGCCATGGATAAAAAAATAATAAATAAATAAAAATTCAACAAAAAAAATAATTTACTTACCTGAGCTGATAGCCATTTTTGTCGACCATCTGTTGTCGTTGCTATCAACTGCCATACCAAGTAGAGCTCCAGTCGACAGACCATACCAATCGTAGGTTTCGCTGGCAAACCAACCACCACAGCCGCCCGAGTAGCAGCGTGTTGCGTTGAAGTTATCGGTCATTCCTTTGCTGCGTTGTCAAACTGTCACCTCTGACTTCAAGCAATGCCCGTCCACGCATTCACAACCACCTTTGTATAACAGTGGCCTGTATACGTACAGACGCCATACAATGTCTCTCGTCGTCGCTAGCCCACGTGAGTTGTTGAGGAGGGACAAATTAATGTGAACAGTGGATAAGAGTCACATAACTCTCGGGAGCATTTTTCATAAGACGTCAAACATCTAATCCTTAAGGTTACAACTTTTCATATCTAGTTTATATATTTTATTAGTAAAGGGTTATATTTTTGAAGGGTAAGGTAATAAATCTAGATTTTAGGCATCTGTGGTTCATTTCTTTTGAGCTTAGTCTCGGAGTATCTACAGTGGAAACCATATTTGTCAACGTTTCAAATCCCAACAGGAATCCATCATCAGGACCAATCTGAACGATGATATAAGAAGAGCTATGTGATAGGATAAATAGTTAAAGAAATAATTTTGATTGAAGGTCAGCTGATAATTTTTATTTTTATTTTTATTTTATATTTTACTTTTATTATTTTTATTTTTATTTTATATTTTACTTTTATTCTTATAATAATTATTAAGAGTAGTAAAAGTTTTTTATCATAAAACTTATTATTTTTATTTTTATTTTGGTTTTGTAACACATTTCATATTAGTTGAATATTGTAATAATTAATTAATTGGAAGGATTTTATAAATTTTACTTTTTTAATATATTTAAATTATTATTTTTATTTAAATTTATATAATAGATTTATATAATGGATTTTTATATTTGCTGATGTGATTGATTAATTCATTAATTCTAATCAAAAAACTAATTTTTTATTCTAAATAATCAATAATAATAGTCATTATTAACATAAATAAATTATTATTATTATTAATTATAATTGTTTAATAATTGATACTAATAATAATAATAGTTAATTAATTGACTATAGTTTAAATATATATATATATATATATATATATATATATATATATATATATATATATTTATTATGTTTTCCATTCTAAAATTAATTCCTATTATAATTAATTAATAATCATTATTAATATTATAAAATTCTTTATCAATAATCTTTATATTCTTTATTTTTATGATAATTATTATTATAAATATTCAATAATAAATAAATATTTCATTCTAATTTTTATTAAATATAAGATTAGATAGTTTGTTTGTTTAGTTTGATAAACTATATTAGATTAGATAGTTTTTATTATATTCTTATTACATAATAATATAATAATATAAATTAGATATTATTAATATTTAAAAATTGATTATTGTTATAAATAATTTAGTATTGTTATTATTATTATAAATAAATTAATATTATTATCATTAAAAATAATCTTCATATTTAAATGATAATAATAATTATAAAAACCTAATAGTAATATCTATTTTAATTTCATTATTATATAGTTATAAGATTAGATATTTGAGAGAAAAAACAACTACTGATTACCTGGGATGCTTTGGTGGTTCTAACCCTCTAATTAAGGGAAGCCAACTTCCATTGATCTCAATACGTGGATGTTTTATAATCTCAAGGGCCTCCCTGATCTTCCTTCTTTGATACTGTGGATACTCCGAGACTAAGCTCAAAAGCTAATAAATCAACAAGTTACTATTAAAAGGTCAAATAACTCATTATTAATTAAAGAAGTTCAATAAAAAAAAGAAAAAAAGTTTTTAAAATGGGGTTTATATATACAAGTTAAATTTAAAAAAAAATATATATATATATATATATATAGAAGTAATTATTAAAAAGAGTATACTTTGGAAAAAGGGTGAAAAGTATAAAAGAGTCAAAGATCTTAAATTCAACTCAAAAGTCCCAATCGAAGTATAAGCAAAATGGCATCTAGTTCGAAAATAAAGGAAGCAATATTTTTTGGAACCTCACGTTGCGCTGCTCCAGTGCTATTCAGAATTAAAGGGACTTTTGTGTTGATTTGGGATAGCATCAGATGTGCTCTAGCCACAAAAATTGGTGGAGAGGCTAAGGCACATGAGATCTCCAATACCCAGAAAGGGTTTGGGCAGATTCTAAACAGCTTGGGAGATATTAAAATAAATAATATTTTTAATAGAGTCCCTAAGTCTAAATTTAGGGAAAATAAAATATTAATGTGAATTAATATAAAACTGTGTTAGAATGGTCTAAAAGTCATGGATCAAGCCAGATCTAATCTTAGCCGTTGATTAGGGACTTAATCTCGGCCGTTGATTTGTCAGCGAGAAAAGTATAAGAGGAGGCTTGAGGGTCACTTGGAAAACACACCAAGAGATCAAGATTTCAACTTTCTGGGGCTGGGTTTGCTGAGAAAGTTGAGAGAGTGATCAGATTTGCAACTGAGGGGCAATGAATACAGAAGCAGAGAGCAGAGATAGCACCGGGAGGATCAGCGTAGTAGCCAAAGAGAGGGATGCAGAAGCAGCCAAGGGTTCACGCAAAGCCAACCGGGCTCACGCAGAACCAACTAGGAGCTACGCAGTGCCTCAGAGGGCCAGCGTGGGTGACACAACGGGCCAGAGGGCTGACGCAGGCCAAGCTAGAGTGATGTTGGGCTAACGCTAGGCTAGAGAGAAGCTGACGCAATCCCTAGAGGCTGACGTTGGGGTTTCGTGGGGCAAATTGGAGTTGTGGAGCTACTAGAGTGTTTATCCGGGGTTTCAGCCGGTATTTGCTTCAGAGTAGAGAGGTACTACTGCCAAGATTTTTCTCTGTTGGGTGAGCTGAATTTGGCACCTAGATTGTATTCTGAAATTGCTTAATAAATCAAACCCTCAGATAGTTGCACTAGTTTTCCCGCATTGGGTTTTTCCGGGGACATTAATCCAAAAACAACGGTGTCACTTGTGTGCTTGTTTTTATTTCCTTCAGCTGATGATATGTAATGTGTTGAGCATGTACTTGTATTTATTTCCAGTATTTACATGGTAAATATCTTGATAATTAACACAACAAGTAGGTAGGAATAAATCAGTAAAGTGCATGAAGGGTTTCTAACGTGTCAGACTTAGAAATTCCAACATGGTATCAAAGCGTGGTTGCAGCTCACAGGAGAACTAAGGACATCAGCGGAACAGAGAAGCAGCAACAAAAAACAGTTGTCCCGAGTGACAGAAGTTGTTCCTAGCAGAGTAGGAGCAAGGAAGGGGTGATGCAGTTCCTGCGTCATCAAGATTGCCATAAAGAGGCAGTGCAAAGGCTGAGGGAGGCAAAGGCACGCTCACACAGAGGCTAGGAGGGCTGATGCAGTTGGCTAAGGAGGTTGATTTGCTAGAGTCAGGATTGCGCAGAGCCTAGGAGCTCTAACCTTCATTTTGTTGGGGATTAGGAGGTTGTGGGTAAGTTGCAGAGTGGAGTTGGTGGGGTACTGTAGTCAGAGCAGTACCTAACAAGGCAAGGCCAAGGTAGAGAGAGTTGCTGCCGAGGTGGATTTCTAGCCAAGGAATCTAGATTAGTGTTGCAGTCGCACAGACGATTGGAGAGGGGCATCTCGAAATTTACAAAAGGGTTTCCAGGAGGGAAATTGAGGCTCAGAGGAGTCATACCGAGAACTTCCAGGAGGGAAGTATAAGAGCAACGAAATGGCACTACACGGAGTAAGAGACCAGGACAGACTGGACGGAGCCTCAAACTTCGTAGTCTAGAAGGCCAGAATCTTATCCGTACTAGATAGGAATCGTGTCAAGCACTTCGCCTTAAGGACGATAGCTATCCCAGTTGACCCTGTTGATAACGACAAGTATGAGGATGCAATGGCGAGGGCTAAGAGTATCATGTTGGGTCCCTATAATACTAGTGATTACCCCATTACTATTGTAGTTATACCCCTTATTAATATTGTTGTGCCCCTATTGCCCCCATATTGTTATTACTATGCCCCATAGAATCCCTCTATTGTTATTTTTGTGGCTTTATATTATTATTGTTAGGTCGGCTGGGTTATATTGTGACTCCTTAGACTCCTATATATAGAAAGGAGGTTTTGTCATTTGTATCATCGAAGAATTGTTCATTTATGTAATGTAAAGGAGGTTGCCCCCTCGAAGAGGCTGAATTCTAAGGCGTTGATCTATCTTTTCTATCTTTTCTTGAGCTGGTTTCATAACATTTGGTATCAGAGCCTTGGATTCTAGGGTTTCGCTGCTCCCAATAGGTCATCGTGGCATTTTCGCTATAACTTTTTTTCTGCGACGTTTCAGAAGCTAAAAAAAACCCATTTGAGAAGACATCGCGCTGAATCTCGGGTCCGAATTTCAGAACTTTTCGCGCTATATTTGCGGAGATATGATCTGAGGAAGTTGGTCTTCTTGCAAACTCCTGAATTACATTCCAAACAGGTGACCTGGGGAAAATCGTCATAACTTTCTTTCTGAGCATCGGATTGAAATTTCGTAAGAAGGTACAGAAAGAGGACGGACTGTAGTTTCTTTTATATATTTTTTCAGAGCCAAAGGTTGAAACAGTGATTCGTGGCACGTCGTACAAGTTGGCTCTACTGAACTAGTCTATAAGCAGGTCACTGTGGGAGATTTTGCATAACTCTTCCTTGGAGAATCCAATTTGGATCAGACTGGTGGCATTGGAAAGAGGACGCAGAAGGCTACTACAGGTCACAATTTCAGAACTGGATGATTCGAAATTAAAGAGATACATCAGATTCAATATCAGGCTTCTACGAAGTGAAAAAAGGTGTGTAGTTTTTTTTTTTTGTGCATAAGCTTGGTTTGAAGAATTCAAAGGGCATAGTAAAGCATTATTATCGGTAACTGATGCCCCGAGAAAAGAAAATGCAATCACCTAGTAAGGAACCTGAAAGCTCTAGCATGACTCATGAAGAAGAGAAGAAATGCTACATGATATATCAAAATTACAAGAACAAGTGCAACAAATGTCACGCTCACAAAAGCTAAGATAAATGGCGTGGAATCTAAGATAAATGGCATGGAATCTAAGATAAAGGGCATGGAAGCTAAGATGGATGATTCAAAGACAGATTTCAAGAGAGACATGGCAGCTTTGAAGACAGACATGGCAGATTTGAAGACAGATTTGACAAATTTTCTTCAAGAAATACTTACTAATGGTGAAACGGTTGTAAAGGAAACTCATGATGCGAACAAAAGAAATGTTAATCATGATTCCATAGACTCTAATGTTGGATCGAAGACCCACCATATTCCGAAAATCGATATGAGGAAGTTTGATGGCAAAGATCCCGCAACATGGCTATTACAGATAGAGCAATTTTTTGATCTCAATAATGTGCAAAACACACAAAAGGTACGTATGGCAACTTTATATTTGGAACCAAATCAGTTTGTATGGTATCAATGGCTTTGCTCTCGTAAACAATTTATCACTTGGGCAATTTTTACGGAAGAATTGATAGCACATTATGAGGATACAAAAAGCAACACTTTTTTAGCCAATTGATAAGTCTCAAACAAAAGGGTTCATTAATGGAGCACATTGAGGAGTTCCAAAAATTGAACATAAGGGTAAAAGATATTCCAGAGGAACATAGGATTGATGTGTTCATAGGGTCTTTAAAGGATAATATCCAACATGATGTTCGCCTTTGGGAACTTGATTCATTAGAGAAGGCATTCAGGTTAGCAAGAAAAATGGAAAGCAAAATTATGGCAACCAAGAAGCATACCACTCACAACTATAAAGACAGAAGTGTTGTTGCCCCTAGTCTTCCACAACCTATAAGGTTGACACCACAACAATTGGAAGAAAAAAGAGCAAAAGGGCTTTGTTACAGTTGTGATAGCAAATACACTAAAGGTCATAAGTGTGTTGAGAAGAAATTATTCTACATAGATTGTGAAGAGGAAGAAGAAAAGGAGCAAGAAAGGTCAAAAGAAGAGGATATACTCCAGGAACAAAGCCTAGATGAAAAACAAATAAATCCGACCATATCTTGTAATGCATTGGCGGGAATTACCACTCCTCAAACCATCAAGATAGAAGGAAAAATCAAGAAGAAAAAGGTAATAGTGTTGATTGATTCAGGAAGCACCCACAATTTTATTCATTGTAAGGTAGCAAAAGAATTGAATTGCTTCCTATATCCAGCACCAGAGTGTCAAGTGATGATTGCAAATGGAGGAACAATAAATTGCTCTAGAAAGTGCCATAATATCAAGCTATCCATGGGAGAATATGTATTGACTAGCCCAATGCTTTCCATTCCAATAGGAGGTGCTGATGTTGTACTAGGAGTCCAATGGCTACAATCCTTGGGTACAATAGCTTTTAATTTTCAAGAACTTTTCATCAAATTTTCTACGGAAAGAAAGGAAGTTGAATTAAGGGGTACTGCAGGGAAACCAAGAAAGATAATCAGCTCTAATGGTATGACAAAGCTTCTAAAAAAGGAACAAAAGGGTGTAATTGCACAATTATGTTCGCTAGATGTTTCCACATCGGAATCATCTATTTCTCCAGATCTCCAAAATGTCTTGGACAATCATTCCAAGGTATTTGAGACTCCCAAAGGTCTCCCACCTATGTGTGATCATGATCATGCGATTCATCTGATTCCAAGAAGTGTTCCTCCAAACATCAGTCCATACAGATATCCCTATGTCCAAAAGAGTGAAATTGAACGTATGGTTGCAGAAATGCTAGAGGCTGGTATAATTCAACCGAGTCAAAGTTCTTTCTCTGCTCCAGTAGTATTGGTGCACAAGAAGGATGGATCATGGCGCATGTGTCCGGATTATAGGGAGCTCAACAAGCTCACTATTAAAGATAAGTTCCCCATTCCTGTCATTGATGAATTACTAGATGAATTGCATGGATCAATTTACTTCACCAAGTTGGATCTTCGTTCAGGATATCATCAAATCAGAATGAAGACTGAAGACATTCCGAAAACAGCATTTAGAACTCATGAGGGTCATTATGAATTTTTGGTCATGCCTTTTGGCCTTACCAATGCACCTTCAACATTTCAAGGTTTGATGAATTCAATTTTCAAACCATTCCTTAGAAAATTTGTGTTAGTATTTTTTGATGATATACTAATCTACAGCAAGTCTTGGAAGGATCATGTTGAACATGTTGACAGGGTGCTACAACTATTGGAGGAGAAACAATTATATGCAAAAAGATCCAAATGTTTCTTTGGAGTCCAGGAGGTGGAATACCTGGGTCATATTGTATCTCATGGAGTTAAGGTAGACCCTAGCAAAATTAAAGCCATTAAGGAATGGAAAATTCCCACATCCATAAAGCATCTGCGAGGATTTCTCGGGTTGACAGGGTATTATCGCAAGTTTGTTAAGAATTATGGGAGAATAGCAGCACCTCTAACAACATTATTGAAGAAAGATGCATTTTCATGGACTCCGGAAGCAACAAAGGCCTTTGAACATCTTAAAGAGGCAATGTGCCAAGCACCGGTCTTAGCTACACCGGACTTCAAAAAACCTTTATTGTGGAATGTGATGCTTCAGGAAATGGAATTGGTGTTGTTCTAATGCAAGATGAAAGACCCATTGCTTTTGAAAGTCGTCCAATCAAGGGAAAGTTTTTACACAAAGCTATTTATGAGAAGGAAATGTTGGCAATACTCCATGCACTTAAGAAATGGCGACCCTACCTAATGGGAAGACACTTCAAGGTAAAAACGGATCATGATAGCCTTAAATACTTTTTAGAACAAAGATTATCCTCTGAAGAGCAACAAAAGTGGGTCACAAAGATGTTGGGTTATGACTTTGAAATCATCTACAAAAAAGGGAAGCAAAATGTGGTGGCAGATGCACTCTCAAGAAAGGATGAGGATGTGGAAGCATTGTTGTGTGCCATTTCTATTATCCAACCAGATTGGATAAACGAAGCAAGGGAGGAATGGAAGAATGACAAAGAAGTGTGGGCACTTATTCGAAAGCTACAACAAGATTCCAGTACGTCTGATACATTTAGCTGGCAAAATGATTCGTTATGGTACAAAGATCGCTTATACCTCTGTAAGAATTCCCAGCTAAAACAAAAGATTCTTATGGAATTGCACACTTCTCCCTTAGGAGGGCACTCAGGATTTTTAAAAACTTACCACAGGGTTAAGAAGGAATTTTTTTGGGATGGCCTTAAATCAGATATTCAAAAGTTTGTGGCGGAATGTTTGGTTTGCCAACAAAATAAAGTTGAAACAATTAAGACACCGGGTCTATTACAACCTTTATCCATTCCAAGCCAACGTTGGGAGGAGGTTTCAATGGATTTTATCACAGGTTTACCCAAGTCTGAGGGAAAGAGTGTCATCATGGTGGTAGTTGACAGACTTACCAAGTATGCACACTTTTGTGCATTATCACATCCATTTAAGGCCAGTACAGTTTCTACTGCATTTATGGAAACAATTCAAAAGCTACATGGAAACCCAAAGATTATTGTAAGTGACAGAGATCCCATTTTCACTGGAAATTTTTGGACAGAATTATTTTCTTGTCTTGGTACTCAGTTAGCTCATAGCTCATCTTATCATCCTCAATCTGATGGGCAAACTGAGATAGTAAACAAATGTTTGGAAGGATATCTTCGTTGCTTTGTATCTGATAAACAGACACAATGGGTCAAATGGTTGCCTCTGGCTGAATGGTGGTATAACACTTCCTTCCATACAGCAACAAAAATGACCCCATTTATGGCACTTTATGGGTATCAACCACCATCCATCACATCATATTTAAGAGAAAATTCTAAGGTTCAGGCAGTGGAACATCACATCGAACATCAACAACAAGTCCTCCAACTCTTAAAGGATAACCTCGTGTTGGCACAGAATAGAATGAAACAATAGGCAAATCAACATCGCAGTGAAAGAAGTTTTGATGTAGGTGATTGGGTATTCCTACGGCTACAACCATATAAGCAAATGTCCCTCAAGCAAGCTAAGAAGGATAATAAATTATCACCAAAGTATTATGGTCCGTACAAGGTGTTGCAAAAGATTGGTACTATGGCATACAAATTGGAGCTTCCTGCAGCTTCTCGATTGCACCCAGTTTTCCATGTTTCATGTTTAAAGAAGGTTATAGGCGACAAGCTCCCAGTTCAAACAATATTGCCAGAACTTGACGAGGAATGAAAAATTATATTGGAACCGGAAGCAGTCACAGAAACAAGAACTCAACAGCTACGAAATCGATCAATTTCGAAGTATCTTATCAAGTGGAAGAACTTATCTGCTGAAGATTCCACATGGGAGGATGAGAATTTTATACAGAAGTATCCAAAACTACTCAAGCGTTGAGGACAACACTTTTTTGAAGGAGAGGGGCATGTTGGGTCCCTATAATACTAGTGATTACCCCATTACTATTGTAGTTATACCCCTTGTTAATATTGTTGTGCCCCTATTGCCCCCATATTGTTATTACTGTGCCCCATAGAATCCCTCTATTGTTATTTTTGTGGCTTTATATTATTATTGTTAGGTCGGCTGGGTTATATTGTGACTCCTTAGACTCCTATATATAGAAAGGAGGTTTTGTCATTTGTATCATCGAAGAATTGTTCATTTATGTAATGTAAAGGAGGTTGCCCCCTCGAAGAGGCTGAATTCTAAGGCGTTGATCTATCTTTTCTATCTTTTCTTGAGCTGGTTTCATAACATATCATCCTTGACGAGGTCAAGGATCATATAGTACCACATATTGCCGAGAAAAACACGGCACAAGGGATGTGAGAGCCTCTGACCAAGTTGTATAAGCATACTTTCATGCAAAGGAAGATGCTACTAGAAAATCAACTACGATCATACCAGATGCAAAAGGGAGATCAGATCGACCCATTCCTCGATCGATTGAAGGAGATCTGGGATCAGCTAACTTCCATAGGGGCAACGCCGGATCTAGAATTGATGGTGAGAACAACCCTCAATGCAGTCTCAGAAGACTGGGAGGTGTTTGTCTAGAGCATACCAGGCAGGGCGACCCTTCCAAATTGGGAGGAAATGTGGGTTGCTCTTCGCCAAGAAGAGATCATAAGGCTGAGCAATGTGGGAAGCAGCGGCAAGGGGATCAGAATCAAGGAGGAGCAGGAGGAAGATGTTGCCCTAGCATTTGAGAGAAAGCAAGAGAAGCGGAAGAAGAAGGACCTCTACAAGGTCAAATGCTTCCACTATGGGGAGCTGAGTCATTATATGACCCAGTGTCCAAGGAAGAAGAGTAAGGGAGAGGCCTCCTAGACCAAGGCAACGCCAGCAAGGGCAGAGAAGGAAGTGGAGACAAACGATGATTGTGCCATGAGTGCTCATGTGCCACTTCAGAAGAAGTGGGGAGACATCGAGTTGTAGCCAGGAGGACTACAAGCAATGAGGGGCAGGATCGTCGAAGTACCCAGACTCTTGGATTAGACCTTGCTACGGGAACCCCGAAGAGGAGTAGTAGTACTGGCGATGTCAGTAGAGACGGATGTCGATGGAGCGACAGAGGGAGCTACAGTGTAGGATTCCCATAATAACGCGAGGCTAGCAAGCTACA
The DNA here is from genome assembly GCA_031772625.1 of Pinus tabuliformis. Taxonomy (NCBI): domain Eukaryota; kingdom Viridiplantae; phylum Streptophyta; class Pinopsida; order Pinales; family Pinaceae; genus Pinus; species Pinus tabuliformis. The sequence goes on along the minus strand of CM062813.1, from coordinate 869,077,854 downwards.
ACAGTGCGAGAGGCATGGGAGTGTTGCACCAGTGCATAATGGCACAGAGAGGTGTGCAACAGTGCAAGATGCACAGAGTTGTTGCAGCAGAGCAGAAGTCAGAGAGGGAGCACTTGTCAGTGACGAAGGAAGCTTCAGCATCAGGAGTGTTTTTAGCCTATCGGAGATGTCAGGGTTGGGAGATCAGTTACTTACTTCTCAGTAATTGGGTTGCAGTGCAATAGTTACCAGTGGTAGTGCTATGGGTAGTATGATGCGGCATGATGAGAGGGGTTGCAATGCAGATGCAATAGTGGCAATGACAGGGCCATGGGCAGCAACATAGATGTAGAGGGAGTTGTATTACGGATGCAGCAAGGGCAGTGGCAGGGCCATGGGCAGTAGTACAGGATGCAGTAGTGCAGAGGATGATGGGCAGCAAGCCTAGCATCAGCACAGGGACCGATGCTGGATGATCAAAGTGATGCTCGGTGACGAGTATTACTAGAGCACAGTCCTCGCTAAGAGGGAGTGTTGATTTCGGATAGCATCGGATATGCTCTAGCCACGAAAACTGGTGGAGAGGCTAAGGCACATGAGATCTCCAATATCCAAAAAGAGTTTGGGCAGATTCTAAACAGTTTGGGAGATATTAAAATAATTAATATTTTTAATGGAGTCCCTAAGTCTAAACTTGGGGAAAATAAAATATTAATGTGAATTAATATAAAACTATGTTAGAATGGTCCAAAGGTCATGGATCAAGCCAGATCTAATCTTAGTCGTTGATTAGGGACTTAATCTTGGCCACTGATTTGTCAACGAGAAAAAGTATAAGAGGAGGCTTGAGGGTCACTTGAGAGAGTGATCAGAGTTGCAACTGAGGGGCAATGAATATAGAAACAGAGAGGCAGAGATAGCATCGGGAGGATTAGCGCAGTAGCGGGAGAGAGGGACGCAGAAGCAGCCAAGGGTTCACGCAAAGCCATCCAAGGCTCATGCAGAGCCAGCGAGGAGCTGTGCAGTGCCTCAAAGAGCCAGCGTAGGTGACGTAGAGGGCCAGAGGGCTGACGTAGCCAACCCAGAGTGATGTTGGCTAACATTGGCCCACAGAGAGGCTGACGCAGTCCCTAGAGGCTGACGTTGGGGTTTCGTGGGGCAAATTGGAGCTATGGAGCTGTCAGAGTGTTTATCTGGGGTTTCAGCCAGAATATATGCTTCCGAGTAGAGAGGTACTACTACCAAGATTTTTCTCTGTTGGGCGAGTCGGATTTGGCACCCAGATTGTATTCTGAAATTGCTTAATAAATAAAACCCTCAGATAACTGCATTGATTTTCCCACATTGGGTTTTTCCGGGGACATTAGTCCAAAAACAATGGTGTCACTTGTGTGCTTGTTTCTATTTCCTTCAGTTGATGATCTGTAATGTGTTGAGCATGTACTTGTATTTATTTCCAGTATTTACATGGTAAACAACTTGATAATTAACAGAACAAGTAGGTAGGAATAAATCAGTAAAGTGCATGAAGGGTTTCTAACATATTCCAACATTTTGCAGGAAAAGATGTTATTATTTCTATCTCAACCACTAAAGGGAAAAATTATATAAACTCTAACCTTGCTAAACAATTGGTGATTCCAGAGTCAAATATAATTGAGATTTTATACGTCTTGGGTAGAAAACAATATGACCTGACCGAATTACAATTAAACATTGTCGATTATACTTTTATATCACAATTCTTTGTTCAATCTCTATGGAATTATCTAAGTGACATTGTTTTGGGCTCACCCTGGATGGAAACTCTAGGGTCCTTTATTCTAAATACCAAAAAAGAAGTTTTTGACATTTTCCCACAAAAAGTAAAAAATAACACTACAAGATGTTACTTTGAAGCCAGATTGAGTGACGCCAGAAGACATACAAGAAATCTCAAAAGTAATTCTTCCAGAAAGTAAAAAATCGATACAAAATATGCAAAAGGAAGTTGACAAAATCACCGCTGACAAGAATGAGGAAGTTTCTCAACTTAGAGACCATAGTGAAAAATTACTAACGCAAATTAAGAAGGATAAGAAGTTGTTGGAGCACAAGGGGCAACAACTTGTTGAAAAAGAAGCGTCAAAAATTTCAAATGTAGAAATTCAAGTTGAAGAAAAAACGAACATCAATCCAATGAATATGACAACTCAAGAAGACAAGTCAGTGGAAAAATGACACACTTAAATGTTGCAGTTCAGTTAATAAACATCCCAAGTGAAGGTTCTGTAACCAACTCAACAACCATAGCACCAAAAGGAAATCAAAAAATTTCCACACCTAATAAGGGAAATTCAAACCAAAAAAATTCTCTATCAACATCTGAATCATGAGAGTAGACAACTCAACCAAGTTACGACCAATGACAACAGAAACAACAAACTAATGTTCCAAAGAATATTGATATAACTTCAATCCAGTGCTATGATGACAATTTGTTACGAAATTGCAATGATCAGAATACTCCACAAAAGATTAATCTAAGATGGTCTGGTTACTTCTCAGTGCGACAATTTTGTTTGTCACTTAGAAGATCATATCAACTGGTATCAATGAAGATGACAATACCGAGACGAGAAGATATTCGAAACCGAAAAAGAGATCAAGCATCTTGCATCAACAAGCTTTGAGGACAAAGCTTTTTTGAGGAGGAAGACAATGTTACGAATATATATATATAAATATAAATAATGACGATAATTGTAATAACGATTAGTTAAGTAGTAAGAAGAGGCATGTCTAATGAGACATGACTCTCCATGAAGAAACACCTACCTAGTATATAAGCAAGCCTCTCACTCTCATTTGTGTCATCATCTTATTCATACATTTAATATATAATATTTGTATCCTCATGTGTATCTTTATATTCCAAGTCTTCTGGAGTAATTAATTGAAGAAGGAACTTTGTTCGCTTCATTCTATTTTGTATGAATCGGAATCTCGCATTTTACCTCTCTATATAACAGTTTCTATATTAGGTGAACATATCAATTCTCTCCTTCATACATATTGAGATATCGTTATTTCTTATTATATTCTATATATTCACTTTTAAGCTTAGGCATTACCCATGTTGTCATATTGACATATTTTTATTTCTTTTTATATCTATATTTTATATTTTATATATTCACTTTTAAGGTTAGGCATTACCTGTGTACGTGACAACGTCTCTATCATACTGAACTGTAGATGCACCTCACCACTCTCAATCCAATCAACTTATTCCTTATAATACAGAAATGGAAATACAGATTTGTAATTAAACATTAATATATTAATGATTGCATACTAAACCTTATTAAATTTTAAGATCAACAAAGGCAACAAGGTAAATGAATCAAATCACAAAAGGCAAAATGATTCAAATCCGTTATAATGATTCGTTCACAAAATATTTTGTTGCCAAGAATGAAGGTACCACATACCACTCTCATATATTGTAATTGGTAGATCCTTCTGGGCATGGTTGATTGCTGGATTCAGCAGCACATAAACTGGGCTCTCATTAATATCCATAAGCTGGTTATATAAAAACAACAAAAGTCCATAAGTTACTGATTGAAAAGGGGCATGAAATGTGCAGGTGTTATCCGTGAAATATATCACAATAACTAAACAATCATAGTACCTACTATCGGAATAGACGCATCTCACTTTAAGAACCAAAGTAAACATAAAAAATAAAAATAAAAATAAAAAAAAAAATAAAAAAAGATATTTTCAGTCCTATTTTCCATTTAACTCTTCGAATAGTACAAACCAGAAAAAGGTTTACAAGATATTAAAAATTCATGTTTTGTGTCAGTAAAGAGCATGAAATAACAGAGGTGATCAGAGAACCAACGTAAACATAAATACTAAAGATATTTTTGATCTTCTCTTTTATTTAATTATTGCAATCTTACAAACAAGAAAAAGGTTTACAAGATATTAAAAATTCAGGTTTTGTGTCAATAAAAAGCATAAATTAACACAGGAAATCAAAGAACTACAAGCAGCCCTTTGAACAGTTCTGCAATAGCAAGAAGAGATGCCAATAAACAGGGTCATGATAAATGGGAATTATTTTCAGTTCCTTCAAATTCACATATGCATATACAAGGGCACATTTTGGTATTTCATTGTCATTTTGATTTATCACGTGGACTTCCTCTCTTCTCATTGATTAAGCCTTCGTTTCTCGTTTTAGTGAAACTTTACCTGCCACTGAAGAATTCAGTATGCAACCATCACATCCATGAAAATTCTGTAGCATTTTCCAAGGTTTTCTACATTTTCAAGGATAGCTGGCTTGTAAAGTTGTAGGCCATCACTGAAAAGATGCAGCCTGCTATTAAGCCACTTTATTCTCTTATGTCACTTTATTCTCTGACATTTCTCTGATGTCACAGTGCATAGATATTTCACTTGCTAATTCTTGTGTGTATGTAGTGTGCTGTTTTTTTTGGCTGTTGGTTAAACACACAGTGTTTGGGTCGATGGCCTTCACATAAGGAATGCCTTAACAGCAGGGTTGCGGGTGACTCACATTGGCTCAAAAGAAGGGCATAAAAAAATACAGGTATTAGGCGACTCCATGATAATCATTAGGCATATGATCTATGCTTCATCAGCTCCCAGGGACTGATCCCCTCTTTCAATTTGGTGTCTTTCTTCCGTATTCTGAGAGGAAATAATCAAAAAGTTGGCAAACAGGCAAACCATGCCTGCCAGTTGAGAGAAGAAAGGAGCATTGTGAATGAAGCCAATGGCACGACTCGCATCCCCTAATTGTGTCTATGAGCTTCAAGTTCTAGGTCAAGGATGTTACTCTTTGTTTGCAAGGAAGTTAGCAAACATTAGAATTGGAGATTTTGCTTTTTGTTTTCTTAACTTGGCTTACTGGCCTCTCCTCTGTTGAAGAAAGTGTAACTAGGTTCGGTATTTACAAATGTAATTTTGATCTTTGTACTTGTCAAGAAAAAGAAATATTATTTTTGTAAATTATAAGAATGAGTTTCTTGCTTATTTCGTAAGTCTAGGAAATTCAAAGAGTCAAAGTCATGTATAAGGAGCTCTTCTTGAGCCTATGTGTAATGTATATGGGTCAACCGAATGTCTAGAACAGCCCTCCAAAGACAAGCACAATCACTCTTGATGAAGTCGGCCTCCAAACAAGATAAAATACAGTCATGTCGGCTCAGAATGAAGACACAACAGTTCATTTGTACAGGTCGGCTTATTATGGAGACGAAACCACTATATATACCCAGTGAGGGTCTGCGCAAAACAGAGACATGGAAATCGGATTCCTCTGTGATTTTCGTGGGTACAGTACAGAAGAAAAACTCAGACTTTCTAAATTAATTCGATGGGTACAGGAGTCTGCAATTCGCATTACAGGAGGACACTATTTCGAGGTCTCTGAAATTTCGTGGATATTTACAGTGGCACAGTTGCAGTCTCAGCACAATCATTTATGATGGAGAGGATCATGATGATCCCACTACAATCTCGGCACATTTGTTATATTACAATCTCGGCACATTTGTTATCACAGTATCTCTGTCTCAGCATACTTCTAAGATGAAGTCATGGTCTCGATATATTTAACGATGAAGGGATACACACTCAGAAAACTCTTTAGGAACAGTCACAGTCAAGGCGTAAGTATGATGATAAGGATCTCGGTGATCTCACAGAGACACACCTTGTCTCATATTCTGGACGCAGTCATAATCATGGCACAGTGATTTCATGACCGTGATGAAGATATAATTACAAAGGCATAATCATAATACAAGATCTCAGTGCAGGTTCAGTGTATAGATTTCGTAGGTACAGTGATGATCTTCGTAATTGCACAGTGATAATCTCAGTAAATATGCAGTGATGATCTCAATATGATCTCAGTAAATGTACAGTGATAAACTCAGTGAATGCACAGTAATGATCTCGATGATGGCTTAGCTATGATGATCTCAAAGATGACCTCGGTGAAGCAGCAGTGAAGGTGATGATCTCAGCAGTGACGAGGATTGGTGTCTTGGTCTTGGAGTGGCTTAATTAGGTCAAGGGTCATGGTCTTGGTATTTGTCAATTGGAATCTTTATAAGAAGAATTTTGTGTGGGTTTTCCTCTCCAAGAGGGAGAGGTTTTGGCCCTGGTAGAAAGCCAACATTTTCTGTTCTTGTCTCTTTGCTTTGGTAGCTATTTGATGAACTAAAGAAGACACACTTTAATATTAAAGAATATACTAATAAGCAAAAGTTAAATAACTCACAAATAGTTATCATGCTAAGAAGAATCTCATTAACTTCACTTGCCCTAGATTCTTCAACATCTTTGTTTCCCGTCCCCTCCCGCTCCTTTCGTTTCCCCTCCCCTCCCACTCCCTTCGTTTCCCCTCTTTCCTATTTAACCCCCCCGTCCCTTCCCTTTGCCTTTCTCCTATCTTTCTCCCAGCTGCTCCCCTCTTCCATTGCGTCCTGCCTCCCCTCCTTACCATCATGTTCCCCTCCCCAACCCACCTCATCCCCTTGCACCTTGGGCCCTGTTGCATCACTGCATGTGAGTCTGGGCCTATCCTGGAGCCTCATGGCAGGAGCTTCCTCTGCTTGTAGCCGCAATGTGTCTGTGATTGTCACCTTGGTACAACACTTGTGCGTGGAAGGGTTAAATGGGTGTGTATTCAGCTCCCACGCCCTGGATCAAGGTGCAAAGGTCGGCGCACCACCTCGGGTGATTGCAGGATAATGGGGAATTCGGAGCAACATTTAATTCTTGCACACATAACCACCCTGATCACTCGTGGGAGGAAGTTGAGGATGGGAATGACAGACCAGAAGCAGAGCTGCGAAATAGTGGCGGACTACTATGAATGTATGGAGGTACATCAGGATCTCAGCTCCAGCAGTTCCTCCCATGGTACTGCATCATCACACAGTCCTGCATTTGCTATTTAAGGAATAACGGTATGTTCAGTTTTTATTGTTTAAGGTTCTTTTCTGCTCATATGGCCTCTGTGAAGGCCTGGCGGCTGAAGTTGAGGTCGCTACGAGTCAATGGTTGGGCCTAGGTTGAAGGGAAGAAACTCAAGGCATCGGGTGTGCCTGAGTTTTCGAGTGGGAAGCTTCAGGGGGTTGCGGGTCTGAGTGTAGTTGCTTAGGTGAGGGTTGTTGGGTTGGGTGTTGTTAATTTGTTGAATTGGGAGGGGGTTTCAGACCAGAACCTCGGGTATAATTCGAGAGTGGACCCGCAGAGGGAAGTTTGTCTGAAAACGACCAAAATTGAGAAAGTTGTAGGTGAGAAGGTTGTTAATGTGCTAGACTATGAGGGTGTTCTGGGTCAAAACCTTGGGGCTTCGTTGGAGGCCAGTGAGGTGGACGGGGTGGTGGATGGTTGGTTCCTGGAGCGGTGGGTCAAGAGCATCCTGGAGTCGAGAGGGAACGACAGAAAGGTCTGTGACATTCTGGGAAGTCTGAAGGTGGACTCGAGTGTGCAAAGTGCAAAGGATAGTTCCTGGTCGGGCCCTTGGGGCAGTCGCAGGCTGAGGTCAGGGGGGCCGCGGGTGGGAGATTCTTTGGCTGGTAGGAGAAATCGGCCAACCTGCATCAACTGTGTGCAGGACCACTTGGAATTAAGGGAAGGACTGGTTGTTGTGCAACGTAACATACACCAACAGTAGTAGGAGAACCTGACTATGCAGGAGAGACAATTGGAAAAGAGGGAACGTATTCGCCAACTGGAGGATGAAGTGGATGCATTGCGGCAACAAATTGAGCAGTTGAAGCTCAAGGTGGAGGAGAGCAGCAAGAGCAACGATGAGGACTCCACTAAGTTGGAACTTAACAAGAGCAACAAAGAGGTCTCCATTGGCCTGGAGCTGAACAGTCCAGCGCCAATGCATGTTTAGCTTTTATAGTATTTCTTACTGTTTTTTAAATGGCACAATACAAATGTAGATACTTAATGCTACAATTTTGTCGAATTTATAGTTATAGGAGCTCTGGAATTGGAAAATTATGTGAATATTACAGTGAATACTCTTATAGCAGGAATGCAGATCAAATGATGCATCAACAGCGCTTAGCAAGCTTGAAAACACTTTGTAAAATCTCGGTTTTGTTTGTGAACGGGCACGCTATATTTATATAAAAAATCTACTCATTCTAGTTAAAAGAAAATAGTTTTACAAAAACTTTCTTTTTTTCTAACTTAAAGTAATTTTTCACCTCCTTTCTGTTTTTTTTAAACTTTATATGACTTTTTAAAATTATAAAATATCCCTTTCTATTGTTCTAATTTTTTTAATAATAATTACTTTAATAATTTAATATTGATATTTTACTTCAATTTTTTTCCCTCTTTGTAATTATAATTTTTCAAAGTGTAATTTCCTTGTACAATGTTCTTATGAAAAGAAAATGTGTCAGTCTTAGATAATTTGATGGTTTTCTCTTCACATAATTATTATTTTTTTTAATGCTTGTTTGGTGAACTGTAGTTATGAACAGTCACGATTTTCTGAAACTGCATCTATCCTTCCCACAACAATCGGTAAAGTTACCAATGGTTGTATGGCTTTTCGCAATTGTAATTGAATGGAAACCAACGATTTTTATTTTCACAAAGAGGTTGTCTTCCTTGGTAGCAGTGTACAGCATAAGCAACTGTGTACTAAACAAGGTATGGAATGGAACAATGGATTGATAGCAGTGGCGAGCAGTGGAGGGTGGTTGCGGCAGCGCAACTCGAGAGGCTATGGTGCACTAACGACGGCTCGATGGGGTGGCGACGTATGGTGCAGATGGCCGACAGTTGTTGTAGAGGGAACTAGTCAACTTTGGGGAGTTGGGTCGATGGCTTTCTGTGGGGAGCAGCATTGTAGCGAGCTTTTGTCTGGTTGACAGGGTAATGTGGTAGTTGTGTGGTGCTATCAATTGCGGCGTTGGTTGAGTTGAAAAGCCTGACGACAATCAAAACCTGGTGAAACATAAAAACTCCAAACTTGTGTAGAAAAACGCTTTAATTTGCAACGACAACGAAGTTGACAAAGAGTTGATGGCCAAAGGCCAAATCAGACTGGATCTGTGCAGTGGTTGAGCGGCCAGAGGATCGAACAGCTCTGATACCAATGTAATGAACAAGGTTCATATACTCAGAGGAATGCTCTAATAAAAATGTAACAAACAAAGTTCATATACTCAAAAAGTTAAACACTCCAGAAGACTTGGAATATGAAGATCTCCATTGAAGATACAAGAATATATATTAAAATGTATGAATGAGAATGATGATAGAAATGAGAGTGTGGGCCTGCAAGTGTCCCTTTTATGAACAGCCATGTCCTTAGGGACATACCTCTTCATTAACTGATTACTAATTAATCATTATTTATGATGTGTTATTCTTATTTTTATTTACATTTTTTATATCTATATTTTATTCATAACAGAGCTTAGGATTGAAGGCCAAAGAGGTAGGATCTTGACTCTAATCTAGCATTTGTGTTTTTGTATGTTCATTGTTAAATGAAAATGTTGTCTTCTCTCTTTCCCATTCCCATTCCTCCATTTTATTGGAGACAAGAAACTATAACTCCACCAAAGTTCAAAAAATCAAAACTTCAAACATCATGGCTATATGGCTTAGCATTCTCTTCATGTTGGTTCTTTTTTTGTTGTTATGGTGTTGGAGAGTAGGAGAAGGAGGGTTGATCATGATGAAGATGATGAAGAAGTGGGTAGTGGTGGATTTGAAACCCCTGGAGAGGAGCGGTACCTTGGTGAGGAGGAAGAGGAGAGTGGAGATGAGGGCACAAAAACGAAAGCAAACCAAACCCCATTGTGGAAATATGTTTCTAGGCTTGAAACGGGGAAAGCGGGTGGAACCACTAAATAAAACATATTGTTCAGGAAAAAGATCCTAACTTGTATGATATTATTCACAAATGTGTGTGTGTACGGTGGAATAAACTTAATGTTCCACTACATGCCTTGGTGTATATCCTAATGCCAAAATACTACTCTCCATCTTGGTTGGTAAAACCTACACCTGGGGGTGGGGTTAATGCCAAACCCAATACAGATCCAAAGGTACAACAGGGATATATGAAAGCATTAGACAAGATGGTCCCTGATAGGGAGGAGTGTGCTAATTTGCTTCTTGAATTAGGCAGATACTTCACTAGCACTGGAGTGTTTGGTTCTTTGCATGCAGTGGAAGATAGGGACAGATTTGATGATATCACATGGTGGGACGCATATGGCAAGTAGGGGATTTCGCAAAAATTGGCAAAAAAAGTGCTCTCACAAGTTGTAAATACTTCTTCTGCAAATAGGTGTTGGAGCACCTACAACTTCATCCATAGTGTGAGAAGAAACAGACTCAATGAAAATCGGCAGAAAGCTTAGTTTATGTGCACTACAACTTGAAGTTGTTGAATCATTATTGTGATCGGGCACCTAAGGCTACATCATATAAAACTTGGGACAAGAACCTAGAGGAAGATAATTTGGAGGATGGTGCTCTACATCTAGAAGAATTGAAAACAGAACTTCAAAGAGATAATGATGAAGCAACACCAGCGATGCCACCCCCACCATCCAGTCTTAGTGCTCGAATTCCAACATCTTTGCCTTTGTTGCAGACACCTAAATGTACACCCTCACGTGGAGGGCATGTGGGTTTTGGTCCTGGTCATCCGACTATGCGGGAGGAGACTCCCAATAGTAGTAGACCACCACGACCTTCTCAGAAATTAGACTTTTCTCATGGCTGCAAGACAAAGTAGTAGATAATAGATTTACTTGTCTTTTCTAGTGTAAGGACCAAATGTCGTATACGCAACGGAAATATTTAAAATACTTCGAAAACAAAAACACCCATCATAGGATTGTAATTGTAAATTGTAAAATGTATAAAAAAATTGATGTAGGATGATACAAATGAGTACGAGGGTCCTGTATATATAGCTAAGTATGTACCCTTTCACTAACGGTTATATCCTTGACGACATAACTTTTCATTAATTGCTAACTAATTAACCATTAATCTTATTTGTTGTCTTTTACATTTTCTGTGTTTAATTTTATATGAATTTAATTTGTTATATCTAGTTTCTAGTAGTTTTTATAACTGTTGACTCTTTCATATTTATTATGATATTTTTTGTAAACAATATATGACAATTTAAGTTTGAAGTTGGCAATTATAACTCATTGATAATGAATTATGAATACGATGCTTCGTGAAAGTTGAAAGTTGAAACATTTCATTTCATGTTAGATATTTTTTGTTATAGTTTGGTTACTTGGTAATGGTTAATAGTACAACTTTAGTGATCAATGATGATAAATGTTATATATTGAAATTTTGAAAGCTTGAAACTTTAAGATTGATGAATCATGAGACTCAATATGTTGTATGTTACTAACTTGTGGACATGGTCAATGAGGATTATAAATTCTAGATGATTGATGTTATATGGTTCAATCCATGTTTTTATGTTTTTATATCTAATTCATCATTCTACATGCTTTTGTTGACATATATGCAACAAAATATATAAAAATTCGCTCCCAAACCGGGAGCATTTGAAAATGTCACTCCCTGCTCCCACTCCCAAGTAACCTTGCTTAAGAGTACACTCTATCACCAATACGCCCCATGGGGCCACTTGATCACTTTAAAGGTTTAAATTTTAACCCTGCTTCTAAGCACTCGACAAAGATGTTAATGCAGCAACTGACTCTCATTTTCAAGCTCTAATCAGCGAGCCTTGGTAGTGAGGTGTTCTGCAGGGACTGTCCACAATCTTTCACTAATGGTTATGACTAATGTGGTGGTTATGACTAATGGTTGCAAGGCTTTTCATCAATATTTTGGCATGATTAAGAGCATAACATTGCGTCTTTGTAAAATGCTTATTTCTTTTTAATGTACTGGACCTGGAAATAATGCAAGAAGTTGTTATTGAAACCACAAAGGCCTAAAACTATAGTATATGAAATAGCAAAAAACAAAGACAAGAAGCCTAATGTATGAAAAGCATTATTGTACCATTGCACTTTGAAATGTCCCAAATTTTTGGATTTCCTTGTGGTGAGATTAGGAGAGATTTCCAAAGCCTATGTCAGCAAGGTCATAGGAGCAAGACTATATTATTGGTGGGCCCAGAGGATTTTGAGGAGTTTTATCGGGGCCACTAGGATCGCTTGCTATAATTCATCATTAGGATCAGTTTTGCAAGATTCACTCTTGATTCCGTTCCATTTCAGAGACTCCTGTAAAACAGAGTTATTAATGGCCATATTTTAATTATTTTAATTTACGCTTAAGGTTTTGAGTAGGATCAATCCAATCATAATCGTTGTCATGGATTTTCTTCAAATTCGTCACCATAGGAGTGTCCATGGACCTTCAAGGCACCTCTATTTATACTAAAACGTTGAGCACAAGTGGGGGCAATTTGGTTGCTGGCCGACCTTGATGAACTGTCCCATAACACAAATAAATTCATATCTCCATGAATACTTATCGGAATCAAATGATCTTTATATCAATCCTACACCTCTCAGTGAGAGGAATCCAAAAAAAAATCAGCTGCCAAAAATAAGATGACTCACGTGGAATTTGGCCCTTTTTGCCAATTTTAACACTCCCTCTCAACTAGGGAGAACTCCATCCATTGATCCATCTGCCAGACTGTGTTATCTCTGCCATCAGTGCCTTGCACTACTCTGCTCTGCTGAACCATGAAGAAGAAGAATTAATCGAGAATGTCTCATACCATTCTCTACTGACCCGAAGTCAATCCTATATGAAGAGTGTGTCATACCACTCTTACTGATCCCAGATCAGTGCCAAAAGAGAGTGAGTTATATCACTCTTACTGACCCGAAGTCAGTTCCAAAAGAGAGTGTCTCAAACCACTCATACTGACCCGAAGTCAATTTCATTGATCTTAGATCAATATCGTAAGAGAGTGTCTCAAACCACTCATACTGACCCGAAGTCAGTTTCACTAATCCCATATCAATATCATAAGAGAGTGTCTCAAACCACTCATACTAACCTGAAGTCAGTTTCATTGATCCCAGATCAATATAAGAGTGTCTTAAAGCACTCATACTGATCCGAAGTCAATTTCATTGATCCCAGATCAATATCATCCTAGCATAGGGAGTACGGCAGTAACACGTTGCGTCCATCGGTACCACTATGGTCCCTATCCTCATTTCCCTACTCATTGGGAAGATGAGATGTACTTCCCATGAGTCCCAGATTGCATGGGTAGGATGTCTCGACAGGAGAAGGATGAACCACTCATCCTACCTACATGTCGCAAGGCGTATCCCAGGGGAAGGTTGTACCACTCACCCTGTACACAACAAATCACTAGGGGAAGGTTGAACCATTCACCCTATGGTTGCTCATCACTCCAAGATGTACTCCCAAGCCCCCCAGAGCTCAATGTCCATATCATATAGGACCCTTAGGAGAGAGTCTCTCCACGACTCTTAGTCACTCTCGGAAAGTCACCAGTTTGACCTTTCCCAGGGGCTTCGACAGAATGTCGGCGACCTGCACATCAGTCCCAATGTGAGCCTTCTTGCTCATTGATGTACCATATCCCAAATAAAGTGGTACTTGATGTTTATATGCTTGGAGCGATCATAACACACGGGATTCCTCAACAATTGAATCCCTCTTTGGTTGTCACAGAAGATCACGGTGGTACCCATCATGTGTCCAAACAGCTCATTGAAGAGCTTCCTCAACCAACCAACTTCACACAAGGTCATACTCGTAGCTATGTATTCGGTCTCAGCGATGCTCAAAGCAACTGACTTCTGCTTCCTGCTCATCCAGGATATCGTAGCAGAACCAAAGAGAAAAAGCACCCAGAAGCGCTCTTGTGATCCTCCACACTGCTTGCCCAATCAGCATTCGAATAATCATGCAACTTCACATTTCCGACAGTGTATCTCAATCCATGAGAAATTGTGCCCGAAGATATCTCAGAAGATTCTTGGCACCAATCTAGTGAGGCTCAACTATATATGAGCTCAACATGCTAACTGCAAAACATGTATCTGGACGAGAGTTAACCAAGAACATCAATGCTAGAATGAGTTTATGAAACTCAGAGGCATTTCCCAAATCAAGTCTGGCATCACTACCACATAACTTTTGAAAGTTAAGGACCATCGAGGTAGTCACAGGTTTGCAGTTTACTATTCCAAATCCGAAATCTAACTCCCTCTTACTTTTGCAAATGAGAGGGTCAGCACCTGTCAGGAAGAGGTCATCCTCATAAGGTGCCAGAATGAGATGTCTATCATCCACAACCTTCAAGCAATTGTTTGGACCGGCTTCACTCCTAGTAAGTCCCAGCTTCATCAGACAGCTATCAATCCTCTCATATCAAGCCCGGGGTGTTTTGCTTCAAGCCATAGAGGGCTTTCTTCAACCTGTATGAGATTCCTGATCATGAATCTCAAACCCCTCGGGTTGTTCCAAACCTATAGACCTACTACATAAGGGGAATGGTCCCCTTGTAAGATTTTCCTTTGGTACATCTCGGACATGTACCTTCATGCTTTTCTTGATTTCAGGCATCCCTATCACCATTTGACTCACATCGGGTAGGGCCCCTTTATAAGCATACCTTCAGTGATATAGAAGAGATGTGTCAACTGACATTGTCCCTAAGGGGTTTCCTGCAACTTGATACACATTGTCAACCCAGAATAAAGGCATCTTTGAAAATTCCATTTTCAAACACGTACCTTTCCATTGATGAATGCCACCTTGAAACCTTTGACTTCCATTGCCGAAATGGACAACAGATTCTTCTTGCGATCAGGTTGTAGAATTTCCCACTGTAGATCACCTGATAATGCAATATACTAAAGCAAAATACTTGATCTACTTCTACAAACAAACTTGCGGAAGCTTAATCGATTTTGAGCAAGATCAAATAGAACACATATAACAAAGAATGAGAAATCAATCACACATGAACACAGGAGAATACTCTCAGGAAAGCCTCAGTTGAAAACCCCGATCTCTGTATTATCATACAGTGGAAATATCTCTGGATTACACAAAGCTCTAGCTCACAAGCTATCCAGCTCTTAGTACAATCCCTCCATGTTGCTCATAGATTGAATAGACACAACATATGCCTTCCTCCAGTCCTCCAAGCCTCTTATTTCTTTGCGCAATTTCTCCTGGGTCCTCTGGCTGCCACCTGTGTGAAATCACCTCTCACACAACTCACCAAACTCAGAGGTAACTGCGCAATCTCCATGGAATGAATTCCTTTTGCATGCAAGAGATATCCTCAATGGAATATTCCTGCAACTGATAGTACATTGTCCCATCCTCTGATCTCAACTGGGTCTCTAACTGAACTGACATGCATGAGTTATTTATGAGAGAATATTCAATTATTTGAAGTGCAGTAGTTACATGCATGCATGCATTAACTAACTGAACTCACAATCAGTTCCACAAACTGTTGGAACTAATCTAACTGGACTTAACTCAGTTAACTGAGCTAATTAATTACAACTCAAAGTACAACTCATCCTGATCTCCTTAATCAAGGGATAACTTCCTCAATCAAAGGGGAAACTGTTGCATGTCTTCACATAGACTTCATGTTTGATTTTCTACAACTAATTAACTCAAGATGAATTAATTAATTATTTTACAAACAACTGCTAAGATCAAATTCGAATTTTGATTCTCAATTTTAGTTCAGGGACTAACTAAAATTGGAATGTATCCCGAAATGCTATTTATAGCAATGTTGTTTTTATCACTTCTATATTTAGCTTTTCTTGTAAATGAATTGAGTTACCCTCATTCAATTGAGGGGTAACATTCCCTACACCCTTTCCGGGATAGGTGGTATTGACTCCAAGTATAATCCCACGATTGTTTCCATCTCTACCAAATTAGAGAGAGCACCCTTCTATCCGACGAAGTGCCTTGAAGCACTACAATCAATAAGCCAGATTCCCAAAGAGTTTGGACTCTGGAGGAGAGGGCCAATATAAAATAATAATTCTTTATCTTATCAAAAACAACATTTGATTCTTCATTCCTGGGGTTCTTTACTTTCTTTGAAGAGTCGGCCATTTCCTTGATGTCCTACATTACCTGTCATTCCTCCGATCATTGAAGATGACCCTAGAATGATTGTTATCATCATCAAGTGATGTGTCCCTACCATTCGGACACTCCTTCGCATAATGGCCGAACTTATTGCAAGCAATGCATCTACCTTTCCTTCCACCCTTAGATCTGGACTTCCCATTGAAGTGATCTTTAGGTAGGCCATCAGATGCTTCTATTGTGCCACTCAGATAATATTCTCTGCTTCGACTTCACCCCTGGTGAATTTGAAGAGGGATGAGGAACCCATAGAGCCTTTTGTCCTTTCCAACTGTCTTGGGTGATTGCTCTTTCACTCTTTCTTGGGCTTTGTCTTCGCCTCAGCTCTAATACCATGTTAATTTTAGGTATATTCTATGATGATAACAAATTTACTTCAATTTTCCATATTAGCTCAATATCAATTCCAGATTAGCAATCACATTTAGCATGATAGTAAAATGCAGATAGAACATAAACATAAATCGCAAAAGACAAGCCAAGCCAAGAGGACACAAGATGTGGCGCTAGCTAGGGACAAACCCCAATGTGGAGAAACCCTTGATCAATTCTTCTTATATGTTCTTCAATAGTTCAGTCGAGAGAGAGATAGTACATATACATCAGAACTCAACATATTGACTTATCTAAATCAAAGCATAGATCTTCTCTAAGAAGATAGCATATGAGGTAGTTGATCTGAGCTAAGTAGAAGGCATACTATGTCCACTGATCCAAGGTGACTCCATCACCATGCTGCTCCTCACTGTGTTGCACCTCACTTTGCTGCACCCAATCATCATGCTGAACCTGTCACTGTGCTGCACCCAATCATTGATCTGCTTTCATCACTGTGTTGCACCCAATCACTGATCTGCTTTCATCACTATGTTGCACCCATCATGTTGCATTCATCATGACATTAAATATGCTGCAACCATCAGCCATTGTACTCACCAGTCTTAGCTGCTTACTATGGCTTACAACCTAGCAGAGTAGCTAGACTCCTTCAACAGGTCCAGAGTGCAGTCTCCTAGCAGTCACAAAATCTGCCCAGATTTGTCTGCAATTGTCCTCTAAGGGAAGGTTGTCTCCTTTACAAGATCGTCCTTCACTTTTCATCACAGGATATGGCATACAGTATAACCCAAATACCATTGTAGTAAGAACATTATTAAACACTAGGATCTTTGATCAATCATCACTAAATCTTTGTCCCTTCATTACTGTAGGTATATATCTGACATGCCATACATCAGACTGAATATATCACTGTCATATGTTCACAAGATTTTACTGCTATGCTTTACTGTCATTAGCACATGAGTTACTATCACACAACACAGTCATAACATTATACTGAAGATAGTTTCCCACACATGGTAATTTCTTTACTTGACACTCCATTGACCAAGGGCTCTCTGTACTACCCCAACACAAACTGTCCATCCAAAACTTAGATTAGGGCTCTGACCTTGCACTCCTTCCTGTGCAATCCGTTGTCCCAAAAGAGTGCTAAACACATGATTGGGCTTCCTCTATGCAACATATAGGAGCCTCCTTCAACAACGGATGTAAGGCAACATCTAATCCTTCTTTTGCTACGGAGTAAGGCCTGCGATTAGGGCACACCTGGACAGTGACTAGGGCACAAACTGAACTATGGATTTAGCCTCATACATCAGCGTTTAGGGCCTGTCTTCCACGTCTAATTAGGCCTCATCCTTGGTTGCGGCTAGGGCACGTTGAGGCCTCCTTTATACACCATTCATTTGTGTCTATAAGGCTGCATTAGTCCTATTCTCTACAGCTAGGTGTCTTTTCCTAGGACAACGTTTAGGGCTTTTAAGGACAGTTGCTTAGGGTCTCTTCTATACCTACGTTTCGAACAATTAGAACTTCTCCTTGCTGCGCTATAGAAGTCTCCTCCATGACTACGTTTTAGGGCATCATCTCCATTAGGGCAACATTTTCTTCTTAGGATCTCTCCTCCCACCAAAACCCAAGACAACTGGAGAGGAAGAGATCACAAGAAGTGTGTGTTCAAATGACCTTCAAGGCACCTCTATTTATACTAAAACGTTGAGAACAAGTGGGGGCAATTTGGTTGTTGGCCGACCTTGACGAATTGTCCCATAACACAAATAAATTCATATCTCCATGAATACTTATCGGAATCAAATGATCTTTAGATCAATCCTACACCTCTCAATGAAAGGAATCCAAGAAAAATATCAGCTGCCAAAAATAAGATGACCCACATGGAGTTTGGCCCTAGTTGCCAATTTTAACATCTTCACTATAGGATTGATCACACACTCGATACTCAAACGTTGTGAGGTGCTCTTGGGGATCTTCTTCGGTAAATATTGGTCTATTTGGGTCTTCTGGAGGAGGGAAAAGAAGGGCACCTAGAATATTGGAAAAATTGAAGGGATCGAAAAACCCATGCTTATGCCTCTTTCGATAGAGTGCCCTGTCAAAGAAAGGAGTATGAGGTGACTCATCACTTCTTTGATGATAAGTCAAGATTTCAAAGCTCCCAATTCTATGAAGGGCGTTGTGGAGTCACCAAAGAAACACTTATCTTGTCATTAATGAATTAATTCCTCAATGATTCACTAGGGAGGTACACTTGCTTTCTCCTCGGCAACGGCACCAAATGCAGGTGTCCTAGGACGGGTTCCTATGGAGCAACTACTAGGTCAAGTGGCAACAATGGGCAATAACCCACTGTTACCTGAGCTAGAGCTCCCTGCTCTTTACAGACTTTCACCAAAGGGAGGTGTCCCGGTATTAAGGAAATCACTAGAAGAAATTTATCAATGATGTGTAGATAGTGATTCCAAGAGCCTATTCAAAGGAGAGACTCTAATGATAGGGATTGCTTGCTTTAGAAGCAAGATGAATAGGTCTCCAAGAAGGGGTAGGGGGAAACCTAGACCCAGAGTTGAGGAGTATCTCTTGGTAAGAGGTGTCGCGGACCTAAGAATCCTAGAAGAATAGGGTTTCTAAGTAATCCTTACAAGATCAGAGTGATAAGGTTGCAGGACCACAAAGAAGCCTTAGTGGACCCAAACAAGATCAAGGGTTTGGGGTAAGACTTCAAACAAATGGACTTGACCAAGTGAGAGAGGAGAAAAGGATCAAAGTGATGAAAATTGACTTTAATGTTTAATGTAATGATCCCTAATGAAGCCACTTACCAAAGACAAGTTTGGGACAATGGTCCTCGAGCTAGGGCTTGGAATATCTTCAAATTTCACCGTCGGATTGTCTTGAGATTTGGAGGAACCTCTCAAGGACAAGCCAATGTAGTTCTTGACCAATTTTCATCAATTTTGGATGGCCACAAGAAATTTTGTTTGATGCCCTAGATGGCCTACTAGGGTTAGGGCTTAGAAAGAGAAGAAAGGAGGTGAGAATGATTTTCGTTTTGTGATCACCTAGGACTAGACCAGTGCCTAGCCTATTGGGAGAAATGAGTCAATGAGATTCAATGTTTAGAGATCTTTATACCCAATCAAGGAGTTTCCCAGCAACTTCGCATGGCCCTAGAGGCAGCAACTAGGTCACTAGGAAAATTTACACTTTTTTGATGTTGCAATTGATGACTTATCAAGGTAACTATGAACATTCATATACCCCTAGGATATTTATTCTCTATAATTTGCATGAAACATATGAAAAGTCCTCACAAAGACAAGATTAACAAATTCGCATTTCACTAAGGCAGCGTCATGAGCGAAAATCTTCATACATTACATAAGTGACAAAACATGAGTCATAAACCATGAAAATACACTTACAAGTATAGCGAAAAATCTTCCAATCATCAATAAACAAGAAAATTGAAGCTCCAAGATCAAACACAAGCTCTTCCAAACATGGAAATGCATCAAGATCAAAATTCGTCCATCAATAAGGCTAGCAAAATTCTCAAGAGATACAAATCCAAATCCAAGTGATGATCAAATGAAATGATCATCACATCAATATATATCCTCCCTAATG
Source organism: Pinus tabuliformis (assembly GCA_031772625.1). Taxonomy (NCBI): domain Eukaryota; kingdom Viridiplantae; phylum Streptophyta; class Pinopsida; order Pinales; family Pinaceae; genus Pinus; species Pinus tabuliformis. The sequence continues at coordinate 869,057,664 of CM062813.1, read as the reverse complement.
GGTTCAATTTGCCTAATTAGGCCTAATAATGCCCCAACTAATAAAATAATGTGCAAAAATAACATTCCTCGGTGAGAAGCCTACCAAGATAGCTCCATAATACAAAAACAAGCCTCCTAAGAGGGAAAAATAGTAAACAATAGTTTGAAGGGCCATTGAGGCCTAGTGCAATCCAAAGTGTACCAAGATTAATGAATGAGCTCGAAACATAGTGATCGAGGGGTTGGCCTAATAATGCCCCAACTAATAAAATAATGTGCAAAAATAACATTCCTCGGTGAGAAGCCTACTAAGATAGCTCCATCATACAAAAACAAGCCTCCCAAGAGGGAAAAATAGTAAATACAATATTTGAAGGGCCATTGAGGCCTAGTGCAATCCAAAGTGTACCAAGATGAATGAATGAGCTCGAAACATAGTGATCAAGAGGTTGGCCCCTTAATATCCAAGAACCTATGGTGTCCCCAAGTGGCTATGGGGGCACAAAATATCCTCATGGGTCTCCCAATGGATCGAACAAGTTGGTATCCCATTTGTAAGGGCCAGAAGAATGATGCAAGCCCTCCCAAAGTCTCCCATGACGAGATGCATCCTCATTCGAGCCCTAGATCAAACGCCAAGTGTGTCGTGCAAGAGTGGAGCCAACTAAGCAAGGTGGTCTAGGTGCATCATCATCATCCAATAGGTTGAACATGAACAAGCAGTAAGTGAAACTGAAGGATCCCATGAAGTGGCAATCTGCTCTCTACTATGGTGGAGACCCGCGACTCTCAATGCTCATTATATAAATGGCAATATGACCCTCTGGAGGGCTTGGACCCTGTATAGGGAGACCAAACCCCAGATGAAGACCCACCTACAATCCTGTATAAGATCCAATGTGTTTTCTCACCTTCCAGTACAACCAATCATTAGTGCAATTAAGTAAATGAGCTTACACATCATCGAACCAAATGGACATTTCATAGTGGCATGCCCTTCCATAATGGGCTTCAAAACGTACAAGTGTCTCCAAGTTCAAGAAGGTTAACCAAGGACCTTATTAGGTAGTTCCGGCCTCTAAGGGGGTGACATTTCCATGGTACGTCAATCAAATGGCAGTTGGTATGTGAAATAATGATGGAATGGAGTGGGGCATCAGGAGAAGGCTCCAAGCCACATGCCACAGTACAAGGGTAGCTAAAATAAAGGAATCCCACACTTGGGTATATGAGTGTGGGAAGGAGAAATCGTGGTACATGAGTTACCTCGGCCATTGTTTTTCCACCCTTCTTCATATGCATTTTGCCTTTTATAGATTTTTCTTTTGTAACTGCTCGAGGCTCCAAGGGATGAGAACATGATATGTAAGATATAGTAGTGAATACCCCCTTAAAGTGGGGCAGTTCATCGCCCACCAGGGGTGGGGCAATCATGGGTTCCCTAATGATGTAAGGGGTCGGAGGGGCCCTAGGAACCAAGGTGATGGCCATGATGGTAGGGGTAGAGCTCATGTTTGGCTTTTGCCCACGTTGTAAATTTGTATGTCCTAGCCATCTTTTGCATTTTATGGTACATTTCCTATTGAGAGTGGCCAAATTATGCTTTTTCTTTTCTTTTAGCTGCATCAACCTTCTGTGCATCCTTCCAGGCCTGACCCAAGGTGTGCACAAGGGGATGCACAGGCTAACTCCTTGTGGACCCAGATGGGAAATATGGTGAATGGGGTTATGAGTGGAGGGTAGTGATGTATATGGTCTCAGGGAGCGGGACCGCGCAACCAAAATCGGGGTTTTCCATGTAGTGCCACCCCTAAAGCTAGTAGCCCATTCGCCGAGACTAGGATACAACATTAACCATCAAATTTGATAGAGGAAACAAGAGTACAAACCAAGCCCACTCTTTCCACCAAATCCCCCCACTAATCCATGCCCAAGTGTCCATGGTAAGTAAACAAAAGTACCCAACTACACAATGAAAAGCCATACTTTCCAGGTTGGAAGGCCCACCTTCAAACATACGATCATATCAGATGGGCAAGGGAGCATATGGTTGGCTTTGGTGGTGGAGATGGTGGCACATCGAGCTATCTGGTGGCTACAAGGGGGTTGCTGGCTATCGGTTGAGGACCATGTAGGAGAAATTTTTTCTCCTGTGGATACTACACACGGGTGGTGGGTAACACTGCCCACTTGGCTCCAACTCTCCATATATTGGGAGTCACTGACTGAGTGGTTGCCTCCACTCGTCTTGAGCTCTATTGCTCATCATCCTATTGATCGACCCAACTGCCAAATGGCTATGACTCAAACTAAGATACTGGTTGAGGCTCCATCTTGAGAGCTCTATGCTGCTCTCGCTCAACCATCACTTCTCTACTCTTAGAGCTTCGTGCCTTGCTGCTCAAGGTTGCACCTGTCTCAACCTATGGTAAATACAGATTTTTCTTCCTCACACCTTGTTATCTTCCAACACTATTGTGATTCCCTCCTTTCCATGCACAGAAATTCGAGGCTCCCTCTAGACTGTGATCTGACCTCAGTCCTAGGAACGCCATACTGTTATCCAAGGAATTGCTCCACTTGGCTCTTCAAACTCTAGTGCTCACCTTCCTGAGTGATTTGTGCTCTTCAACAAACTCTAATCTGTGTTTTTCAGAAACTTATCAACTTGATCTTTGTGTGTTGGTCTTTATGTTGATCTCTCCTCCGATACCCAGTAGATTTTCCTTGAAATTTTGCAACTGCTATGATGAACAATTTGAAACTGACTTCAATCTACCAAGACACAGAATTTCTCTACTCTAAATAAGCAGTAGAATAGAAACAGTGATAAAATAAACACAGTCACACAATAACACAATAATTTTTCTATGGCACCCAAATGGGAAATCTCTCTTCTTGTTGTAGAATTTATTGATAGAGTTGAAGAAATTAGATCTCTTTACAAGGCAATTTGTTTCACTAGAAAACTCAATGTTTTCACTGCTTACAATAGCTTGAAATACCCTGTACCAACCTTGACCTAGCGCCTCCTTACTAGCAACCTGCCTAGCCCTCTTTCCTTGCACACAAGTCTCCATTACTAGCCCAAATTCACTGCGCACAAGCCTCCTTTGGCTGGCCTGAATTCTCTACACACAGGCCTTCTTTGGTTGGCCCAAATTCCTTGCGCACAACCTCCTATTCTCCAGCAACAAGGAATTCTCCCTATGCTCTATGTATTGGCTCCTCCAAAGTACACACTCAATACAGTGATATGTGGTTTGACAGTAAGTCTTGCTGGTTGACACCAACGAGACCGAAGTTCAAATCCCATTGAGTATATGGCCAGCTATGATCTCTGCTCAAGGAGTAGACTCCCCATTTCCGAGAGTCTCAGCTCTTGTTAGATCATAGGATCTGGTATACCTGGCTTGCAGGTTGCTGGATATACTCTTGGTGTTATAAAGAAGCCACGAGAGTTGATCCATATTAGTCCAAGGACTTACCAATTCACCATGGTTAAAAAAAAGGTACATACTCACAACAAGAAATTCTCACACACAAATTGGTGCAACCTGCCACAAACTCGTGAGTTATTGTTTTGTCTCACAACCTTGTGCACAAAACAATTGATTACAATTGTTCCTTTGTCCTTTTAAGCAATGTGATCATGCTATATCTAGCAAGTGAAATTTTAGAACACAAGTTGAGTTTGACTTGTTAACTAAGTCAACTCCTAGTGTAAAACATCCTTGCTTCAATCAAGACTGAAGCTCTCCAACTCGTCAATTTCTAAATTTGAACATGCACTTGGATATCAACATAACTGCCTCTCCAACTCTGTGCATGAACCATCTAACTCCATGAACTCGTCCTAGCTCCACGAATTCATCCATGCTAAAGAAATGATTGATCGTGTTCTTTCTCTGGCTAAGGCACGCGCACAAAGATGACCTTCTTCACTATACTTTTCAACAAAATAAAGAAGAAGAGCTCGAGGAAGAACATCTGAATTCAAAAGCACTGGCTCAACTTGGTAGCCAAGCCAATGGTGGTGAAGGGGACAGATCTGAATCAATGAAAGACACCCAAAGGGGAATGGAATCAAATGAGATCATAATTCCAAAGCAGCAAAAAGAGGAAATACCCACAGAAAAAAAATCCGGGATGCATAAAGAGATGGCAATCAACTGGCAATAGTAACAACCAGCCCCAATCAAGGATTTTGGAGAAAGGTGGGAAGAAAGAAAGGAAAAAAAAAGTTAAATTAAGTGATTTTTATCACTTAACCCCGTAAAAATTTTATGTTTTGTTTTATTATATATAATGTCTTTCTTTATAGTGTGCACCAGCTGCAAGGCTGGTCATGATTGAATGCCTTTGGGCATTTTCAGAATGTAATTGTCCTTATTCTCAAGTTGAATAAAATTATGATTTTTCCTTGGGAAAAAAAGACCAGATCATTGAGATCTGACCACTCCAGTTTTTCTGGTTCCAGTTCAAAAATCGGTTTGATAGGTGGACCAAGTCAGTTACCGGTTCCGGTTCAAAAATCAGTTTGATAGGTAGACCAAGTCAGTTACCAGTTCCGGTTTTAAATACTATGGTCAGCAATCCAATTGAAACCACCCTATGGCCCCAAGGCTGGTTATTAGCTCAGAAATTAGGGCTGAATGATGAGATGAGTCAAGGAAGGGAATCTTTTCTGACTAGACTAAGAAGAACCCATATAAGGTTGAATAGGTATCCTGACAATATAGTACAAGCAATGAATTAGACAGGGGTTGATTACACTACAAAGCTTAGCTATCTATCACTGTGATCCCTCAACCCTAGTAAGGATTGAATGGTGGTGGTCAAAATTGTGAAAGGTTAAGGCTCCATCTAAGAGTATTGACTTGGGAAATGCTTCAAAAGGGGAACAAGATTGGCCCTAGAATGTTTCACTGTATAAAGCAAATGAGTAGACTACCACTCATATTTTCTTGTCCCGTTCATTCTCTATGCAGGTCTGGAAGGATTTCAAAACTTTGTTGGGTTTTCAGTATTAGTGGCATCAAGAGATTGTAGATATGAATTTCCAGAGTGGTTTATAAGAAGAAAGCCAAAGCCTTCTAGGGCAGTTCCCATTTTAGCCACTTAGGGAATATGACTGGCCCACAACTCTAGTTTCGTTGAAGATAAACCAATCCCATATTTTCAAAGCTCTGCCTAGGTATTGACTCTACTATCAATTTACAACCCTGATGTGCATATAAAGGAGAGGAGGGTTGTGGGAGCACTTTCAATAGAAGGTCATATGCTTGGAGTTTCTTCAACAGGGACTGTCAAGGACCAGGGCAGAGGTGCAGATTGGGATTTGTTTTATTTTTTTCAGATTCTCATTTCTTCATTACAAAGGATATATACTAGGAAAAGGAACAAATCATTGTTGGGGAATTCAAAGCTCTATTTTTACTTATGAAATCTGCAATTGAAAAAGGGATTGTCAAGTTTCAAATATTGAGGGATTCAATTCTAACTATAAATTGGATACAGAATAAGCTTCAGGTCCACGGTATTGGTTTATCCCCATTAGCTAAGCATTTGAAAAAAAAATCAAGGCAGATTCAAGAGGTATCTTTCAGACATGTCTAGACGGAGCTCAATGTTCAAGATAATACACTTTCTAAAGATGGTTTATGTTAAATTCTTTTATACCAGATCTGAATTAATTTACTTTAACAATTTATTAAAACCCTAGAAAATATTTATCTCAGAAATTTCTGAAATTGCTAATAAAATAATCACACTGGTATGTTAACTCGGCCCCTGGAATTGACCATCCTAAAGAAACTCGGCACTGGAGAAATGGACCTGTCTCACCAGAAAATTGCCCCCCTTTCTTCTCACCTCATACAATCCCTGCGCAATTGAGAAAATCAGCCTCTCAGGATGTTTCAGCCTCCTCTACAATTTGGGCTTCCTCTTAAACAACTCGGCCTCCCTAGCAATCAATGGCTAGGATTAAATCCCAAGCCTGACTTGAGCTCAACGGTCAAGATTATATCTAAGTTCCTCAAATAATTTTACTATTTATCCATAGAGCTTTGGCCTAATAGTCCACCATAATTAATTGAATTAATTATTGTACTTTTCCTAAGTTAACCTTAGGAAGAAATTGTAAAATCACTTACTCCCCCAAGCAAGCACCTAAAGAGGCAATCAAATATCTTCTACATGCCTAGACACCGAGCCAATGTAGAAAACCTTCCGAGGCTACAAAATCAACAGTTTACAATTGATGGAAAATCAATCAGATCATTGGAGATGAATATTAGGAGAGGCTTTTAGTCTCCTCCAAAAAAAGTTTTTCAGCTTTTTCTTGAAAGTGGCTATCAATGTAATTTTTTGACAGGCTTTGATCTCATTACTTGATAGGTGCTTTGATTCAATGTAATGTAAGTTCTTTGAACATGCCAACTTCAAGATTATATTTCTAATGAATGGTCGGTAGAATTATAGGCAATTCAGTGATGTTTACAGATAAGAGCACAAGAATTGACAACTATGCATCGTGCACCATATGGAATGTATTTCTAATTCTTCTTGAATGAAAAATAAGTTTTTTTTCTTGAAAAAAGTTTCAAAAGATGTTCATCCAAGTTGATTTACAGTTTAGGAAAAGACCCTTGCTTCAATAACAAAACAATAGAAGGCAACTGTTATGTCAGCACAACTTACAGATTTGTGAATTTGCATGTCTGTCTCTTTAACATCACTCCCAGTTGAATACCAACCAAGAATATCATATTTAGGAAAAACCTTCTTATCTGCACAATACAAAATTCCAGTGCTTGTTACCAAGAAATGCAAGATTATAAAACACAATTACACTGTCTAAATTTGGAATGTCAAGAAGGTATAAATCATATTATTGCTACATTAAATTTGGAATGTCAAGAAGGTATAAATCATATTATTGCTACATAACATAAACACACAATATTTTGGCATCTTCAAGCCATCATACAAGGCAGAAACCGAATACATAGAAACTGAAACTGAAGGGGCAGATTATTGAATCAAAGAAAAAAAGAAAAACCCCACATTAAGAGTTACGAGCATTCAAGAAATAGAGGTCATTTATCATGTATGTACAGTATCAAGACTGTCAATAACTTCCCAGCACCTAACAATTAACAGCATTGAAAACTTTTTTGCAAAATAATTAATTTCATACAAGCTTCTCAAAACTTTATTCAACAATGAACAGAATTTGGAAGTTCAAGAAGGTATAAATCATATTATTGCCACATAACACAAACACACAACATTTTGGCATCTTCAAGCCACCATACAAGGCAGAAGCTGAAGGGGCCGATTATTGAATCAAAGGAAAAAAAGAAAAACCCCACATTAAGAGTTACGAGCATTCAAGAAATAGAGGTCATTTATCATGTATGTACAGTATCAAGACTGTCAATAACTTCCCAGCACCTAACAATTAACAGCATTGAAAACTTTTTTGCAAAATAATTAATTCCATACAAGCTTCTCAAAAATTTATTCAACAATGAACAAAATTTGGAATTTCAAGAAGGTATAAATCATATTATTGCCACATAACACAAACACACAACATTTTGGGATCTTCAAGCCATCATACAAGGCAGAACCTGAAGGGGCAGATTATTAAATCAAAGGAAAAAAGAAAAATCCTACATTAAGGGTTTCGAGCATTCAAGAAATAAAGGTCATTGATCATGTATGTACAGTATCAAGACTGTCAATAACTTCCCAGCACCTATCAATTAACAGAATTGAAAACTTTAATGCAAAATAATCAATTAACATGAATACCCAGGGGCTTTTTTTCGGCGTCCAGAATCACTCCAAAAAACAGTAGATAAGATAAGATAATTATATTATTGTCAAACAAATGACCACAAAAGTAAGTCAAATGGACTGCTGAGTATAATGATGTCAATACAAAGCAGGAGTACTAAAAATCTTCTATACAAAGAACAAAAAGTAAGTAGAGTAATCTTCAGCCAACCACTGCTCAAAATTATGTCTCATTTGACTTAAATTCCTCTTAATCTAATAGAAAACAATATCTGAAAATCCCTAAACAATTTTCCTCCATCCACTATTGGCTGATTACTTTTCTTTGACATTAGAAGCACTAATAATAAGCACCCGAGCATTTTTTTCAGAGTTGTAGACAGACACAATTTTGGAAACCAGGAGAAAAAAAATGGAGTGTGGTCTTCACACAATTATGTGTCTCCATTCCACTTAAGCTCCTCTTAATCTAATTCAATATCAATATCTGAAAGTCACTACAAATTATTCCCTCCAACCTTCTTCATCCAATTACTTTTCTTTGACGATTAAGAGTCCCATTCGTCCTTGAATGAGGATAACCACTATAAAAGCCCCAGGGACTCAGAGGAACAAAAGTCAAAAGAATCTCAACTATGATTTTATGCATAACAATAAGGACATTCAAGACTCATCTAACAATATTGTTATACCTGACATAACAACCAGAGAGTAACTGCCACCAAATGATGCCAAAATAATTTCCCTTTATATATAACAGGACGAACATAAGACTCTAGACTAAAGGAGGTTCAACTTCTGATTGGCAAGCAAAATGAGCATTGAGAACAAACAAGGGCAAGCATCAGTGCATAATGTTAAGGATGCTGACAACGAGGATTCCTCTGAAAAGCGAAAGTGTTACAAATTTCCAACCCAAACATGAAGAGAAGAACTGGTCTTGAAGAAGGAACTGATTGATGTTATTCCCTTTGAATATAACAGAGCAAACATAAGACTTTTAACTTGAGGAGAGACAAGGTGAGGTCCAACTTCTAAATTTCAAGCACAATGACCAGTGAGGAACAAGTAAGGCCAAATTTCTGATCGTCGAGGAGAATTGATAGACAAACAAGAGAAGAATTGGTCTTAAACAAAATCTGAGTGCATATGACAGAACAAACATAAAACTCTAGGCTAGAGGTAAGATAACATAATTTTATTAATGTCCAACGAATGACCATAAATAGGTCAATGGGACTGAAGAATACAACCAGTACAAGTACAATGTGGGAGTCTAAACGCAACTCCTAGAAAATGCCAAAGCTAAATCTAGGAATAAAATGAAGTAAAGAAGGATACAATAATAGGGCATCCTCGTAAACATGTATATAACCGGATCATGTAGAAGGCTAAGTGAATTAGTCCAGGGCTGGAGGTCGATGATTGTCAAGAACAATGAGCACTGAGAGAAGACAAGAAAAACATCAATGCTTATCGTTAAGGATGCCTACAACTAGGATCCTTTTGACAAGTTAGAAGGTTTTACAGATTTGCAAGCAGACTAAGAAGATAAAAAATGGTCTTAAACATGTAACTGATTGAAGTAAACATGAGAATTTGATTATGGTTCTAATTCGTGTATACTAGGCTACTAACCTCTAGAATGGAAGATCTTAGGTATTCTGTTCTGGAGTTCCTTGGAAAGGTTTATCATACTGAATGTGCTCAAACTTTACTGATGGCAATGAGAGTGCTTACACCAGGATGTGTCAAGTGCTTATATCAGGATGTGTCATAACTTGCAGAAGCTAGCAGTTATCTAAGAATCTGTAGCTGTTTCATTACCCACAGGTTTATCACTCAAACTTGTCATTGTAATCATCTTTGTTGTGGACTTGTAGCACTGATTTGTTACGTGTTTCTACCCCAACTTACTTCTCGTCTTCTTAATTTCACTGCAATTATTTATCATATTCTGCAAACTAATCTTACATCAACAGAATCAAAACAGCTTAAGACAAGTTTGCTTATTAGTCCAGGGCTGGAGGTTGATGATTGTCAAGAACAATGAGCACTGAGAGAAGACAAGAAAAACATCAATGCTTATCATTAAGGATGCCTACAACTAGGATCCTTTTGACAAGTTAGAAGGTTTTTACAGATTTGCAAGCAGACTAAGAAGATAAAAAATGGTCTTAAACATGTAACTGATTGAAGTAAACATGAGAATTTGATTATGGTTCTAATTCGTGTATACTAGGCTACTAACCTCTAGAATGGAAGATCTTAGGTATTCTGTTCTGGAGTTCCTTGGAAAGGTTTATCATACTGAATGTGCTCAAACTTTACTGATGGCAATGAGAGTGCTTACACCAGGATGTGTCAAGTGCTTATATCAGGATGTGTCATAGCTTGCAGAAGCTAGCAGTTATCTAAGAATCTGTAGCTGTTTCATTACCCACAGGTTTATCACTCAAACTTATCATTGTAATCATCTTTGTTGTAGACTTGTAGCACTGATTTGTTACGTGTTTCTACCCCAACTTACTTCTCGTCTTCTTAATTTCACTGCAATTATTTATCATATTCTGCAAACTAATCTTACATCAATAGAATCAAAACAGCTTAAGACAAGTTTGCTTATGGTGTCAAGGTGTTTACATCAGAATGTGTCATAGCATGTAGTAGAAGCAAGCAGTTATCTAAGAATCTGTAATTGCTTCATTACCTGCAGGTTTATAAGATATCCACTCAGGCCTGTCATTGTCATCCTCTTTGTTTCAACTTGTATTGCTCATTTGTTAGGTATTTCTACCCCAGGTTACCCTCGTCTTATTTTTTTAGGTTTGACTACAATTCCTTCTCATTATCTGCAAACTAATCTTATGTCAACATACTAGATCTTAGCCAATGGTCATGCTCAAACCGGGGGAATGTCTTATACCATGTTACCATCTTATCCAATGGCCATGCTCCTTCCTGCAGGATGTCATGTACCATAGTTTTCCTGTGAACTCTAAATAGTATAAATGGAATTAGCAGCAACATTGAAAAATAAAATTAATAACAACAGCTGTTTTGTACAGAACTATCTCTTCAAGTAAATTACATAAATTACTTTCTACTTGTAGATTAAATAGGAAACAATATGTAAATATTATTAAATTAAAAAAGAAAGAAACTCAGTCAAATTCGTTTTGATTTATCTTAACCGGAGTGCGACCAATTTCAACGAGTAGATTAGTTAACAAAAGATTTTACACAAGTTTGGCACAATACAGAGTGAAAAACAATTAAAATTGGAGAACCCAAAAAGAGATAAATTGTTAAAATCAGATATAGTTATCTTAATTTAATGGGCTGAAAAGAGGGCATAATAATGATATGAAGTGGGAAAATGTATCTCAAGGGACTGCAAGAACTGCCCCTAATTCTCTTGCATACTATTACAGAAATTCATCTTCACATAACGGTGAAAACTTCGAATTAACCATCACTAATATGACTGAAATTCCTTCCAAGCAGATTAAATTAGAACACCATCTAGTTAAATATTTATGGTAGGTCGTTGGCTGTATTGAGAAAATGGAAAACCACAGATCCCACTCAATTAACTTTGACTTAGCAAACTACTTGACAGAATTCAGTGCAAGACAGAAAATTAAATAAATGAATGCTTTTATTAATTTAACAGGCAAGAAGAAGTGTCCATCAGATAAGGCGACAGAGAGTAACAGCCCACAGCTGTCGTACCACAGGCAGGCAGCAGCAGTTCCATTACCACACTTTAAGGCTCCTCACGTGAGAGAGGCACTGGTTATAAAAGCATTGTGTAGCACGGGTTTCAAATTCGTCCATCAATTCTTAGCATGAAAGGACACCTCCATAGTTTCAAAGAAGAACAATCCCATCCAGCTCCTACATGCCTGGTTTATTGTGTCAGTGGGCTGCAAGAGGATGCAAAGTTCAAGTGAGTAGAGACAAGAGTTGAGACAATGCGGTTTGATGTTCTTGCTGAAGGGAGAGATCGAATATACTCAACCCTGTCTGGTTTTTGAGGCCTTGAAGTGAAAAAATGAGAGGAGGGTCGCAAGAGGCACAGTAGGCCTCCAAAAGGGGAAAAGGGAAGAGGGGTGGAAAACTCCTAAGGAACAGAACAAGGAAAGTGGAGATTGTTGACATACACAGAGGCTACCTACTTCGTCGTTCAGAAAGCACTAAGATGCATGTGAAGCTCATATAATCTGGCATTAGGTAGACCACAGAAGTGAGCTCCAACCCCAGGTTATGTGGGGAATGAGAAGGTTGGCAGAGTCATACCTGACACACGACATTCCAGAGGCATAGATTCAAAATATGCAAAGATAGTTGATTTATACTGGCATTAAGTAGTTGCCTCTAACATTGGAAGGCAAAAGGCCAATCCTGTTCTGGAAAAGTTGGAAAAGATGCAAAGCGAATATGATGAATCCATCAATGCAATTCTCAGATCAGGTTAGGAGTACATTGGAGAGAAATACAAAACTTAGTAAGCCCCAGATGCTGTAGCTGAGGGGATGCAAGCTGGGACCCCTTCAAATTCAATCAACATGAACACTGAAGCATGGGAATGGCCTCCAGGCCTGTTTTGCTTCCTCTTGCTTTTATGAAGAATATTTCTTTAGTTCTAGGTTTTTGCCTTATATGCCACCTAGTTTAAGGACTATTTCTACTGTTAGTTACATGGACGATAATACTGTCAGTATTTTAGACTTCAGTGGCCTCTAGCCCAATTTTGCTTCTGAACAATGGCATATTTTCTGCATACCTAAGCACTTCATTAAAATTTGTTATTTTTTGGATAATAGAGCGGTGAGCCTAGTTCAATTAGGCCTCACCCTCTAATCAATTGTGCTATTTATCCGTATAGTAATAGAATAGTGTCTAACTTAACAAAATATCAGGCAACAGGAAGTGGCACACATCAAAAATAAGATTTGTTATTTTTGGCTGAACCTTAAGACGCAATATAAAAAGAAAAAGATTAAATATTTTGTAGATTTTTCTGTATTTTTTCTATCATTATTTCTGAATTTCGGAGCAATCTGTATAATTCAGTGTAATTTTATACTCAAGTATAATTTTATATCATCCATATTTCCAAATCTGTTTTCTTCCAAATGCCAAATTTGTCGAAAATACCAACCCCCAACTCCCCTGGAACCAACAAGCCTACCAAACTTTTCAAACTTGTTAACTATGAATTCAATATAAAATTACGGCGTTAAACATATTTATGCTGAAATTAATCTCCATCGCCAAGCAGCAGGAAACGTTCCTGATTTATAGAAGTAAATTTACCTTGTAATTTCTGAGATGAGGATATTTCACACTCTTTATTGGTGTTAATTACTTTTAAGTAAAATAAATCACCTATCACAAAATATGCTAAAGTATAAATGTTTTAAAGGTAGGTGAGATGCTTTAATCGTGCAAAACTTTAACAAATCATCTTGGGGCCTAACTTTTAGCGCAACGCAGTCCAAAGCCACTGCAACTCTAATATGAAATTCAATGTTTGTCTAAAGCATACCTAGAAGGCTTAAGTGTGCAATATTTCATGGGATTATCAAAATTAACATCCAGAAAAGTATTTGATTCATCAAACTAATAATTTCGCTCTGAAAATATTTAAGGGGTGGTAGCTGCCAAGTGGGGTGATTATTTGCCCCAGAGGACAAGTTGAAATATCCTACATGGGGTCTGGGAGATGACACGAACAACTAGGCTGAAGCATATGCTCTCTTGCAAGGTTTAATTCAGGCCCAAGCCCATAATATGAATAATTTGATCATCATAGGCAACTCTAGGAATCTAATATGTCATCTAGTCTAAGGCACACTCCCAGCAGATGTAAAATTGAATAGCATCCTCAAGAGAATCAAAACACTTCTAAATAAGATTTATTCCTACTCTATGTTTCATATGTTGAGACAGAATAATCAGGATGCAGACCAAATGTCCAATAAGGGAATTAAAAAGGCCATTGGAACCTTGTTGCTTAATGGACACAAGAGATATTATCCCATTCCTTAATGAAGAGGAGTATAATTTTAAGTGAATTGAGCCACCTCAGGTGTTGGTCACAGGGGACAAAGAAAAGGGAATTGTGGCATGCAAGTGTCAAAGGTATAGCAAGCATCTCTACCTCAAAGAGTGCTCCGACATTACCCTTGGGTTGGCAAGGAGAGGCAAGCACATTAGGCCAAGTGATCCAAAATGGATCTTGGATAGACTTCTAAGTCTAAAGTGTTCCTCACAGAGGAAAATGAAAGTCTAGGGCTGCTCTTGGAAATAGTCTCATTGCATAGATCTTCTCATTTTGAATCTACTGCAACTTGAATGGGCTAAAATGGACTTCGGATGAAGAAGTTATCGCAGAAAGAAGATTGCCATTGTCCTTTGAAAAGGAGGCAAATTCTTGTAAAAATAAGCTTAAGGCCTTATATGCATAAATCGCATCGGAGATGTTAAAAGGAGGACTTAAAGCAAAGGCGGAAGGACCCCCGATTAGCGATCTCCGACTTATCGCATCAGAGGTAGGCCTTCGCCCGATATCGGGACCCTAGGCAGAGCGATATGCGATTGCGATTGTGATCGGCCGATCGGCAGATCGACGATCGACACACCCAAGAGGAAAGGACCCTAGGCACTACGATATGCCGATTGCGATTTGCGATTGGAGCCTATAGCACTGATCGGAGATATCGGCGATCGATGATCCCTGATACAAAGGGTCGTTGGGCACACGACATGCGATAAGCCAATAAGGCCAGACCCGGTGGGAATTATAAGCCCGATTTCATAATATTCAAAATCCGGAAATTCGGATTTTCAATGTATTTCCCGTGTAAATGGGTTTTTGGCCATTTAGCCATGCGACTTGCGATTTGCGATAGAAAGCCGAACCCGAAAGGTTTATAGATGCAGCTTTGTGTTATTTGAGTTTCGTGGTAAGCGGAATTTCGGGCGGGCCTCAAGCGGTAAGTGGTATTGGACGGGCTTCGCCCAATCCCATACACTAGCTGACACGTGGCATGGCGCAGGAGAGAGAAAACTGTCTTTTCGGGCGAGTAATCTCCATGCACATAAGCCACCCGAAATGGCTATCAGTCGTTGGATCGGAGATCACGCAGATCAACAGTGGGCTTGCGACAGCCATAAAAGGGCGGACCCGATAGGGATATGAGCGCGACTTCATAGAATTTGAAGTTCAGGGTTTTGCACCTAATATTGTATTTCCAGTAAATCTCTGTATATTGGAATTTTGTTCCATTTTCGAGTTTTGCCTGAAGGAAGGCCCCGATTCCTTTGTAACTGCCCCTGATCATTGTGCCACACTGCAAGTGGGCGTTTTATAGACAATGATGCGTTTGTAACGCAGAGAGAGCCACAGAGCCAGATGGCCAGTCGAAGAGACAAGGAGCAGAAGAAGCCGCAGAGGAATGATTACATGCAGAGAAACGGCTGGGGAAGCCGCAAAGCCAGAAGGATGCCTCAAGAAAGCCAGAGAGCTCAATTGACAAGGTAGCGGGAAGCGCAGGCAACTGAGGGAGGTTTTGGAGTCGCTTGGAGGTCGAGCGAAAAACCAGCGAGCCAAAAGCCGAGAGCCAGAGCTAGAAAGCCTGAGAGCTTCAGAGCCAGGGATAAGATGGTGTTCTAAGCCCATTGTGTTATGTGTAAACTAGTGGAGTTGAGCGCGGAGCTTGTAAAAGAAGTTAAGCCATAATCCCAGAGAGCCTAGTTGAGTTGACTAGAGCTCAAGGAGACGTAGCCCAAGAGTTTTGGGTGAACTCCATATTATATTGCCATTATGTGTGATTGCTTGTTGCTGCATTATTTACTGTCACATGTATTTACATATCAGCATAAACAACCGAATTTAAAGCGTTGAACAGTTAAAAATAAACACAAGCATACACCTATTTCAAGCATTATTAATTCCGCAATTGGTTAATTATAAGATCTTGGGAATATTTAAGCTTTAGAAGTGGGAGAGCTTCTTGTAAGCTTGACAAGAAGCCTTTAGTGCCCCATTTTCAGATCAGGTGGTATCGAAGCCTGAGATTGATTAACCCCACCTTCAAACAAAGTTATATCAGAATGCTTGATTGACAGAGCAAAGATTGCTTGTCTGAAAGGTGCTTGGGCAGTCAAGGACTGATTGTCTGATTGATTGTATGCTTGTTTGCAGATTAAGTATTGTTTGAGTTTGCAGAGGTGAAGGGAAAGCTATTGATAGCTCAGTCCAGGAGAGGACAAGAAGGAAGAAGGGCTGAAGGCATTCTTCTTATCCCAAAGGACCTCAAGGCAATCCTTGAAGCATAAGAGGTTTGTTGCAAAAGGTTGTTGAATAAGCTCTTTATTAATCTTGTTTGAAGTTCTTTTGTTCATTGGCATAATGACTACTTCTACAAGTGAGTCCTCAAATTCTGCTTTCTTCACAAGATTCTTTGATGAAGACAAGAAGCAAGACTTGTTCACCATGATGGATATGGTGAGGGAAATGTATGAGGATGGAAGGAAGAGCAGCATACTTAGAGAGCAATTGAATTCCGTGGAGGAAGAGAAGCAGATGCTTTCTGACAAATTGCAGGAAATGGAGAGGCAACTTCATATTGCAAATATGAACCTGAAAAGGATGCATGAGTTGGAGTCACAGCTCTTTGTTGCCAAAGAAGCCTTAGTCAAGTATCAGCTTGAAAAAGAGGTAAACCATTCTTGTTTGTCTTCAAATTCTTCTAAGAATGCTTGTATTGGTTCTTTTGAAAAGCATACCAAAGACATAGGTTCCAAGCTAATGTCCTAAATGGGCTATGAAGGAAAGGGCTTGGGCAAACATGCATAAGGTATTGTTGATCCAATAATAGTTGAGAAAAGGCCTAAGCACTTGGGTCTTGGCTATGGACAGTCTTATGGAGAAAGTTCCAAAGCTGCCATGAAGGCCATTGAAACAGTTCCATTTCAAGTCTTCTACCTCAAGAGTGTGAAGATTGTATTCAGAAGGAATGCAATAGTTTGAAACATCATTTACAGGACGCAGGTGTTCAAAAGCACACACTTGAACCAGAGAGTTGCGGAAACTCTAAAAGCCTTGAAGAGATTGATGGTGTTCCAAAGGGAGCCACTTCTTCATTTGATTCACCTCCTCATGAAGGCAATAAAGGTGAAAGCGAAAGGTATAAATCTAGTTCTAATCATGTTCCTTTTGATTTTGTAAAGCATGATCAATTTCCACATAGATATGGTAAAAGAATTGCATGTTCCTTTTATGGTTTGGATAACCATAATGTTTCTAGATGTTGGAAAAGGATAGCCACATGCAAGAAATTTTTGAAGGGAAGGAAGCAAGAAGCCAAAGGTCCATTGGACAAGGCAAATCATGTTGTCAAGAGGATGCACATGTGTTGCGGTTACTGCCATAAGCAAGGGCATCTTGCTAAAAGATGTTGGACTCTGAATCCAACAACGCTTCCACAAAAGCTTAAGAAAGTTTAAAGAGAAAGGATGATTCACATGTTGATGCTGATGTGCAGACAAAGGAAAGACCTTTGAAATGGATTGGTAAAAAATGGTTAGAGTTCTTATCCAATTAAGATTGCATATCTATTGATGCATCTATTTGCATTTCTTTGTTAATGAGATGCAAGTTGCAGGATTTTACCAGGAAGGTGAATGGAAAAGTTGAGTAGGAGACTCACTTTGTTGTTGCAACATTATATTCATTTCAACTTCGAAAGTATAGTGTGCTTAAGCAAAAGTTTAAGGATGAAATGCATGCATAAGCTTGATGTGCATGAACACAGGGATGTTGATGTTGTCCTTGTATTTGAACATGTATGTGTAATTAACTTGAAGGGTTGATTGCTTTGACATGCATGTAATGCAAAATTGACTTGAGAAAAGTTGATGTGGTCTCCAAGATGGAGATAATGATGAAGTGTTTCATCTTTTGAAAAAGAGTCCTACATGTCTTTTTCTACATGCTTGACTTGAAGGGTCATTTGTTTTAAATGCATGTTTTGTGGGTTTGTTATCTACTCCATCATTTGTACGCAGATGTAAGACATGGAAGTGTTCACAAGATGTGAAAACCTGTTTCTTTTGTTGAAGCAAGAGTTTATGCCATCCAGTTGTTGTCTGTATTTCTGTTATTGTTAACAGTTGTTGACAACTTGTCAAACAGGTACAAATGAAAATTTTGTGAAGCAGTTGTAACTTCACATTTGTTTGAGCCACCTTGGATCAATGATCAAGGCAGAGAAGTTCAAACTACCTTCTGGGACCATTTCAGCAGGAGTTCTGCATGAAGTCAAGGAGGAAAACAGTTCTTCCCAAGAGGACCAGCACATCCAAGAAGGAGAGTGGTCAAAGGCTTTGGTTCAGAGGCGTTATGCAGAGGCAAGTGTATGGAGGTTGAAAGAAGAGGGTGTTGTTATTCTCATTTACTGTTTAGATCAGTATGTTAGTCTTTTGGAGACCAAAAGTTCTTTTAGTGGGAAGGCGTGATCCAAAATGGATCTTGGATAGATTTCCAAGTCTAAAGTGTTCCTCACAGAGGAAAATGAAAGTTTAGGGCTGCTCTTGGAAATAATCCCATTGCATAGATATTTTCATTCTGAATCTACTGCAACTTGAATGAGCTAAAATGGACTTCGGATGAAGAAGTTATCGCAGAAAGAAGATTGCCATTGTCCTTCGGAAAGGAGGCAAATTCTTATAAAAATAAGCTTAAGAACTTATATGCATAATTCGCATCGGAGATGTTAAAAGGAGGACTTAAAGCAACAGCAGAAGGACCCCCGATTAGCGATCTCCGACTTATTGCATCAGAGGTAGGCCTTCGCCCGATATCGGGACCCCAGGCAGAGCGATATGCGATTGCGATTGCGATCAGTCGATTGGTTGATCAGCGATCGGCACACCCAAAAGGGAAGGACCCCAGGCACTGCGGTATGTTGATTGCAATTTGCGATTGGAGCCGATAGCGATGATCGGAGATATCGGCGATCAGCGATTGAGTGATCGGTGATCCCCGATACAAAGGGTCGTTGGGCACGCAACTTGCGATAAGCCGATAAAGGCCAGACCCGATGGGAATTATAAGTCCGATTTCATAATATTTGAAATCCGAAAATTTGGATTTTCAATGTATTTCCCGTGTAAATGGGCTTTTGGCCATTTCACCATGTGATTTGCAATAGCAAGCCGAACCTGAAAGGTTTATAGATGTGCCTTTGTGTTATTTGAGTTCCGTGGTAAGCGGGATTTCGGGCGAGCCTCAGGCGGTAAGTGGTATTGGACCGGCTCCGCCCGATCCCATACACTGGCCAACAAGTGGCATGGCGCAGGAGAGAGAAAACCACCTTTTCGTGCGGGTAATCTCCGTGCACATAAGCCACCCGAAATGGCTGTTAGCCGTTGGATCAGAGATCATGCAGATCAACAGTGGGCTTGCGACAGCCATAAAAGGGCGGACCTGATAGGGATATGAGCGTGATTTCATAGAATTTGAAGTCCGGGATTTTGAGCCCAATAGTGTATTTCCGGTAAATCTCTGTGTATTGGAATTTTGTTCCATTTTCGGGTTTTGCCTGAAGGAAGGCCTCAATTCCTTTGTAACTGCCCCTGATCATTGTGCCACACTGCAAGCAGACATTTTATAGACAATGATGCGTTTGTAACGCAGAGAGAGCCATAGAGCCAGATGGCCAGTCGAAGAGACAAGGAGCAGAAGAAGCCACAGAGCCACAGAGGGATGATTACACGCAGAGAAACGGCTGGGGAAGCCGCAGAGCCGGAAGGATGCCTCAAGAAAACCAGAGAGCTCAATTGATGAGGTAGCGCGAAGCGCAGGCAGCTGAGTGAGGTTTTGGAGTCGCTTGGAGGTCGAGCGAAAAACCAGAGAGCCAAGAGCCGAGAGCCAAAGCCAGAGCTAGAGCCAGAGCCGAGAGCTCGAGCCAGAGCCAGAAAGCCTGAGAGCTTCAAAGCCAAGGATAAGATGGTGTTTTAAGCCCATTGTGTTCTGTGTAAACTAATGGAGTTGAGCATGGAGCTTGTAAAAGAAGTTAAGCCATAATCCCAGAGAGCCTAGTTGAGTTGACTAGAGCTCAAGGATACGTAGCCCAAGAGTTTTGGGTGAACTCCATATTATATTGCCATTATGTGTGATTGCTTGTTGTTGCATTATTTACTCTCACATGTATTTACATATCAGCATAAACAACCAAATTTAAAGTGTTGAACAGTTAAAAATAAACACAAGCATACACCTATTTCAAGCATTATTAATTCCACAATTGGTTAATCATAAGATCTTGGGAATATTTAAGCTTTGGAAGTGGGAGAGGTTCTTGTAAGCTTGACAAGAAGCCTTTAGTGCCCCATTTTCAGATCACCAAGAAAGATCAAGCAAGTCGTGAGGTCATGAAGCATCGTGTCTGAGTGTGGAGGAGGTTGGCACGAGCTCTCCAAGATCATCCATCCATTTAGTTATGAATTGTTTAGTGAATGGAGCTCAGCTCGTATCAGGTGGCAAAGGGATATCAGTTCTATGGTGGTTTGACTTCAATCCCAAGTGATGACTGATCCAGTTCAAAGTGGGAAATGCATTGTTCCAAGAGGGATGTTTTAAACTTGGTGGCTGTAGCACAGTGGGAAATGCATTGTTCCAAGAGGGATGTTTTAAACTTGGTGGCTGTAGCACCTTCTGAAATCATTGTATCAGTTGGAGGCTAGATTTCAAGTACTATTGAATGTTCAAACAACAATAGGAAGGGAAATCATAATTGCACATTTACTATGGTATGTCATGAGAGATCAGGGTATCAGACAGACAGGTATGTGTATAATGGCTTCAATAATAACTCATTTAATTTAGGAAATGAATTTATCAATGCCTGGTAGTCTCTATTTGTGGCATTTGTTAGGGGAAGGAAAGCCAAAATTGAAATTGTGCAATCCATCTCCCCACAGGCTGTGCATGGGTTGTGCTTTCGGGAAGATGACAGTTAGGTCTGCGTACTCCATCTGGTGTCTGTTTTGTAAGAAGTTCGAGATCAAGCAGTTCAGTGACACGAATATGTAACGTCCTCTACAAATTGAGGACGAATGGGACGAAGTAGCCTATCAATCCCTTTAAGCTATAGAGTTCCAAAAAAGAAAAAAAACCCCAAAAATTGCCATTGTTGGGTAAGTTTTGGGGCAGCTGGACAAAGAAACCCAAAATTGGGGCTTGGAGTAAAGTTTACTCAATCATTTTAGAAGAAAAGACCCCTCTAGGAAATCTACAAATATGAAAGGGATGAATTCATTTTGGATCATCAAGATTAGGATCATCTTATTCTATTCTTGACCTTTAGCTCTGAGGGTTTCAAGACCCCTTTTCTTCTTATCAACTTCGGTGGCAAAGGATTTCACCCTAGTTGACACCCCTCACTTTCTTTCCTCTGTTTGGCACATGATTCCTGTCTGGGCAGCAAATTCTGTAAAGACTAAACTTTGTATGGAAAGCGAATTTTGTGAGGTTTAATCTTTGTTCTGACACCGGGATTTTATCTGAGCAAGTTCTTGTGGTGGTTTACCTACGTTGGCACTAAGGCGCCGAGTGTCCTGTTGCAAGGAATAAGTTCTACGAAGCAGACGCAATTTGAATGGGAATGAAGCCCTGAAACTAAGCAGAAAAAGAGAAGCGAAGCTCCCAAAACAAGGATCTCCCAGGTGTGGAAAAGGCGGAATTTTGTGGCTAAGCTCGGGTAGGACTACGGGTTCCTGTTGTGGCACAATCTAGAGTTTCTGTGATCGTTGCGGATCCTTGTAGCTAGTTACGGAACTTGTGTTGAGGGAGCCATGCCATTTGAACCTGTTTTTGGGGACACGTACCAGTATTACAGGTTGTGGTGGCATTTTTGTGGGCTCGGATTCCCCGTAGTTGACAGAAATCCAAGCGTTGACTTCTGGCAGTGAACCCTGACCAAGTGAGGATCGGATTCCCTGTTGCTGACAGAAGACCAATCATTGACAGTCAAGGGTTGACTTCTCTGTGCCAGCAGACTTTGAACAAGCAAGGTATTAAAGTTGGCATCCAGATTAGTCTTAGATTCATAGTGATTTCGCTGGTGCTAATTAGGGCTTTTGGGGTTAACCCTAGATCTGATTTTAGCGCAAGGGATTACAATTGAAGTATGTATTATTAAAGGGCCGAAGACAACCTGAAGGCATAAGGTCATCGGATCAAAACTTTAATTTATCTTCTGAACTACGGTAGTTTGTGATGACTGTTGGCATATAAACTGTTGAATTGTCTACTTGATTATAGTCTAAGAAGTGAATTCGAACAATTGATACTGGATTGTTAAATAATTGTTGTTTACTTCATGCCATTGCATTCATATTTATTGGACTATAGAGTTATTTCTGGTCAATAATTGCAATACTGTTAATTACATTTGACTATACTGTTATCATCTGGTTGCACACAGTATTTGAAATTTTATTTAAACCCTAGTCATTCAAGGGTAAAACTAGGGCAAAATTCCACTGCTATATTACAGTGGTAGCAGAGCGTTGGAATCCTGCCATCCTATGAGTTTGATGCATGTTTCCAGGAGATAACAGTAACATTACAATCAAGAAGAAGAAGGTTAATCGCAGGGCAACAGTGGAGGGTAAGGAAGAACGAGGAGATCCAGCAACAAGAGCATGGGTGCAAAAATTGGACACCTACTTCAGGCTCAACCCTATGGCGGAAACAGATGCGATCCAATTGGCCACATTGCATCTAGAAAGGGAAGTGCATGAATGGTGGTATCATGGTCTAGTAACTTTGAGGCATGCCAACATCACTTCTTATGAAGATTTTACTCAAAGGTTGATAGAAATATTTGACCAAAAGAACCTAGATATCCACTTCAAAGAATTGGCACTTCTGAAGCAGCTAAGATTGCATGAAGAGTTCATTGCAGAATTTGAATGTATCGCTGTCATGGTAACAGATATATCCGAACAAAGATTAGTCATGCTTTTTACAGAGGCTTTATCCTAGCCACTACAAGGCTAGGTAAAAGCATTCAATCCCACAACCGTTCAAAAGGCTATCAAGAAGACTCGCGATATGGGAAATGCAACAATCAAATCTATAACCTCTCCTAAACCTTTCATTCCCCCAAAGGATAAGGAGAAGAAGGCCCCTCAACATGATTGGCCTAAATGGGACAGGTTAGATGAGGAAACCCAAAGCAAACTATGGAGGAAAAAGTTATGTTTTACTTGCAGGGAACCATGGGAACCTAGACATCGTTGTTTAGGAAAGGGGAAGATTCACTACATCGAAGTGCTCTCTGACGACGAAGAAGAAGGAGAAGAACCCACACCTAGCAATGATGAACCCACTGAGCCTAGCAATACCAAGGAAGAACACCCACAAGAAGAAGCTAAAGAGGAGGAAAAACCCCACGAAGAAAAGAAATCCCGACCACAAGTTAAGATTGCAACTCTTTCAAGAACACCCAGATATTACACCTTCAGGGTCAAGGGAGTCGTCAAGGGACAATGTATCACAACATTGATTGATGGGGGAGCTACACATAATTTCATTGATGCAGTGTTAGTAGCAAAGAGAGGGCTTCCCACAAAAGAATTCGAAGGCCTTGATGTAATAGTAGCAAATGGGTACAACTTGGATTGCACATGGATGATCCCAGGTTTGAGTGTAACACTTGGTAATTATACTTTCACTAGTGACTTTTACGTAATTGATTTGGCGATATTAATATGGTATTGGGGGTTCAATGGTTGTATTCATTGGGAAAGCACACTATGGACTATCAAGCATTGGAAATGGAATTTAAAGCACCAAATGGTAGTAAGGTGGTTTTGAGGGGTATGGCAAATGGTGGACCAAAGGTCGTTTTTGCTAGAAGGATGGAGGCCATTTTTAGCCATAGGGGCATAGCATATGCAACAGAATGCAGGATTACAAACCAAAGGGTTCCCGACAATGACAAACCACAGTACAACGCAGACATTCAATGAGTGTTGGACAAGCATGGTAAGGTATTTGGTGATAATAGATATTCCCCCAAGATTATTGCCTAAAAGAGGATTTGAACATACTATAGAACTAGAAGAAGGGGCGCCAAACCCATAATCACCACACCATATCAACATCCAACGAAATTCAAAGGACAAGATAGAGAAGACCATCCAAGGATTATTAGCAATGGGCCATATCAGGCCAAGCTCAAGTTCGTTCACCTCATTTGTAGTTTTAGTAAAGAAGAAGGATGGCGTCGGAGGATGTGTATTGATTATTGAGCTCACAACAAAAAAACCATTAAAAATAGGTACCTTATTCCCACTAGACGCGCTTCATGGAGCAGTATATTTTTCAAAGATTGATTTACGATTAGGGTACCATCAAATTCGAGTTCAAGAAGAGGACGTGTCGAAAACAGCATTCAAATGCCATTATGGACACTTCAAATCTTTGGTCATGACATGCCAAAAACAGTGTCTTCAGCAAGCAACTAAGGATGTTTTTATTGGTATTCTTTGACGACCTTCCCTTCTACAGCAAAACCTGGAACGATCATTTGGGGCATTTGGATACAATCTTGAGCATTATGCAGGAGCAATCTCTCTATGCCAAAGCATCAAAGTGCAAGTTTGGGTTGATGGAGATTCTTTATTTGGGACACATAATCAACGCAAAGGGAGTACAAGTTCATCAAGAAAAGATTCAGCCAATATTGGACTAGCCCACACCCAAGACCATGACAGAATTATGAGGATTCTTCAGAATTCGCAGTTATTACAGACATTTTGTCAAAGGTTTCTCTCAGCTAAGTGCGCCCTTGCCAGATTTAACTAAAAAAGGGGCATTCAGGGGGATAGAAAAATTCGACAAGATATTTAACAAGCTCAAGAAAGTGATGAGCTCATATCTTGTGTTGGCCCTCCCTAGCTTTAGTCAACTATTTATATTAGAGTGTGATGCATCAAGAGAAGGCATAAGGGTAGTCTTAATGCAAAAGAGTCAGCCTATTACATTCGAAAGTTGGAAGCTTTAGTACACAAAGAGGCATTATTCCATATACGAAAGGGGATGTTGGCTATCATGCATGCATTGGCAAACTTCAGGGAATATTTGGTAGGAAACATGCTCATAGTCAGGACAAACCACAACAACCTGCATCATTTCTTGGGACAAAAGGACCTGAACAAGTGGCAATAGAAATGGGTGAGCAAGATCCAAGCTTATGATTTTGATATTGAGTATGTGAAGGGAAAGAAGAATGTTATGGCTAATGCCCTTTCCAGGAAACCAACAACATGTACCCTCATAGAACTTACTGAAGACTGGAAGGCTCACCTCTCAGCGAAGTATGCTAAAAAACAATTTGCTTGTGCAATTATCAACCAGATCATACAAGGCGATAGGTACAAACTACTTGACGGGGTTATTTATTATAAGGACAAAATATACTTGGTTCCCAAGTCTACACTCAAGCAAAAGATTTTGAAGATCACACATGGCATTCCATCAGGCTAGACATCAAGGTTTTTTCAAGACGTATCGACAAATTCGAGAACAATTTTCTTGGAAGGGTCTGAAGAAAGATGTGATGAAATACGTCAAGGAATGCATGACATGCCAACAGAATAAGGTCAAGCATACGCATCCTATAGGTCTTCTCCAACCTCTACCTATTCCCAAACAAAAATGGGAGAGCATCTCGATGGACTTCATTACAGGGTTGCCCAAAGCACAAGGTAAAGATTGCATTTACACCGTGGTGAACAAGTTGACCAAATTCACACATTTCTTTGCAATCTCATATGATTATGTGGCCAAACAAGTAGCAGAATTGTTGTTCTGAGAAGTCTTCAAACTACATGGACTGCCAAAGAATATAATTAACTATCGCAACAGCAAGCTTATGGGTGCTTTTTGGCCGGAACTCTGCAGGCTGGTGGGGATTGAATTAACCCCTACCACTAGCTATCATCCGCAGACAGATGGTTATACAGAAATCGTGAATAAGTGGATTGAAGGGTATCTATGCCACTATGTGATGAGTCAGCAAAAAGGATGGATCAAGTGGTTGTACCTTGGGGAGCATTGTTACAATACCACCTACCACTTATCCATTGGGATGTCACCATTCAAAGCTCTATATCGGTATGATGCACCATCTTTATCAACAGGGTTTTTGGAGACAGCAACGTGCCTATTGCTAAGGATTGGATACAGGAAAGTCAGGACATCCTTAGAGTATTCAAGAAAAAATGAAGGTTGCTTAGAATTTACAGAAGTTGTACACAGATCAGCGTTTCACAGAACGCAACTTTGAGGTAGGGGACCTCGTCTTCTTGAGATTGCAACCCTATCGACAGCTTACCCTTAAGAAGAGTGGCGCTGAGTTATAAATTTCGAGAGACAACAGAATCCATAATGTATTTCATGTGTCGTGCCTCAAGAAGGTCATGGGGCAACAAGTCACCATATCTGTTGAATTGCCTCCTTTATATGAAGAAGGGCAACTAGAGTTAATTCCAGAGACAATCATGGTCGTGCAAGGAAAGAAGTTAAGAGGGAGAGTAATTCCAGAATACCTTATCAGGTGGAAGAATTTGCCAGATGAGGACGCGACATGGGAAGGGGATTGTATTCAACAGCACCCGAATTTGCAATTACTTGAGGGCAAGCAACTTCGACTATAATGTCCTCCACAAATTGAGGACAAATGGAATGAAATATTCTATCAATCTCGGTCGACTATATTCCACCAATTAGGGAAAATCGCCCAAAAATTCTCACTGTTGGGCAAGTTTTGGGGCAATTGGGTGAAGAAACCCAAAACTGGGGCTTGGAGTAAAGTTTACTAAATCATTTTAGAAGAAGAGACCCCTCTAGGAAATCTATAGATATGAGAGTTATAAATTCATTTTGGGTCATCATGTTTGGGATCATCTCACTTTGTTCTTGACCATTAGCTCTTAGGGTTTTAAGACCCCTTTTCTTCTTGTCAATTTAGGTGGTGAAAGATTCCACCATAGTTGACATTGGACAACACTCACTTTCTTCTCTTTGTTTGGCACAAAATTCCTATCTGGGCAGCGAATCCTGTAAAGACTAAACTCGATTTGCGCAGCAAATTTTGTGAGGTTTAATCTATGTTCTGAGGGATATAGATCTTGAGGTGGTGCTTGGTGATGACTCTATAGTCTGGGCAATTGTTATTGGGACCGTATCCTTTCAAAGGGAGTCACAACCTCCCTTGATAGTGACAAAGGTCTTATATATTTTGGGGTTGAAACAGAACTTGATATCAGTTTCCAATATTGAGGACAAGGGGTATGAGGTGGTGTTTCGTGATGGGCATGTTCTCATGTATCCTAAAGGATCCAGTATCACTTTAGCCAAAGTGATTGGAATCTGTCATGGGAAGCTATACAAGCTCACGTTTCAGCCAACTAGAGCATTGGTTTCTACCAATAGCAGTAGTGACTTATGCGAGTAGTGGCACAGAAGGATGTATGCAAGTAGTGGCACAGGAGAATGGCCCACTTGCACTATGGGGTCCTGAGAATATGGAGAGAGATTGTTACAGGGCTACTAGATTTCAATACTAAGCACCAAGATGTGTTCAAAGGGGAGTGCATTGGGAAAGTATAGCAAGGCTGCTTTTCCAAGCAGTGATAGTCAGGTAGCAGGTATCCTTGATTTGGTTCATTCTAATGTGTGTGGTTCTGTGTCTTCTATATCATTGAGTAGATATGAATATTATGTCACTTTCATGGACGACTTCTCCTAGAGGACCTGGATTTTTTTCATGAAGACCAAGGGTGAGGTCTTCAAGAGGTTCCAAGACTTTAAAGTTGTTGTGTAGAACCAAACAGGTAAGAAGATCAAGGTGTTGAAATATAACAATGGGGGTGAGTATACCTCCAATGAGTTTAAGGACTTCTATGCGAGCAAGCACAAAGAGGGAGTTGATTGTTCCTTACAATCCACAGCAGAATGGAATTGCAAATAGGAAGAACGGGGCCATAGTAGGGGCTGCGAGAGCCATGCTTCATGATTAGAGGCTACCTTTCTTTCTTTGGGCCAAGGCTTGTAACAATGCAGTGCATTTGCAGAACAGGAGTCCATGAGTTTTGGGGAGCAAGACTCCTGGGGAGGTTTTTTATGGGAAGCAGCTTGAGATAGGACACTTTAGGATTTTTGGGTGTCTGACTTATTCTCATGTCCCTGAGGAGAAGAGGACAAAGCTAGAACCCACAGCTAAGAAGGGTGTTTTTGTGGGGTATAGCAAGACCTCAAAGGCTTACTACATATATATATTCCTACCAACAAGTAGGTTTTTGTGAGGCGGGATGTGAGATTGAGGAGGAGAGAGCCTAGAGGAGGTCATGAGAGTTCAATCAAGTAGAGCAACAAACTCCTCAGCAAAGGATTTCACCACAATGTATTAGACCACAAGGTACAGGATCACAAGGATCAGGAGGATCACAGGCTTCAAGGGTGACAGGGTCATAGGGCACATGTTCCCATGGTGCAGGTTCACCATCGACCATAGGTGCATCATCTTCAAGCACACGATCTTCAGAGGATATACCCACCCTGGTACAGAAGGCCACTTATGGGAAGAGGAAGCCAAGATGGCTTCATGAGACCTTGAAGGAAGCCCAAGAATCAGTGGGAAAACCCAAGTGGTCAGTTAGGGAGAGCAGACCACCAGAGCAGTTTGGTAGCTATTTGGCTATGGTGAGTAGCATTGTTGAGTTTGAGCCTTCTGGCTATGAGGAGGCAATAGGCTAGCTGGTCTAGAGGGATGCCACGGTGGAAGAGTATGCTTCCATCATGAAGAATGGTGTTTGGGAGATTGTACCAAGGCCTGAAGCGAAGTCAGTGATGACTTCCAGGTGGTTCTACAAGATTAAATATGTTGCAGATGGCAACGTTGAGAAGTACAAAGCTTAGTTTGTGGCTCAAGGGTTCTCACAGGTAGAGGAAGTTGATTATGAGGAGACCTTCGCTCTAGTTGCTTTGTATACTTATATTACATCAGTGATCTCTATAGTAGCAAAGATGGGATGGAAGATCCACCAAATGGATGTGAAGATTGCATTTTTGAATGCGATTTACAAGAGGTTTACATTGAGCGGCCACATGGCTTTGAGGTGCATGGGAGGAAGTCTCGTGTTTGCAAATTGAAGAAGGCACTTTATGGACTGAAGCAAGCTCCAAGAACTTGGTATTCTCAGATAGATACTTACTTGCAACAATTGGGTTTCAAGAAGAGTGATGCAAATCCAAACCTTTATTACATTGTTGTTGGTGAGGATCCTCTCATTCTAGCATTGTATGTGGATGACTTATTTATTAAAGGTATAGAGAGGCTCATAGAGTACTACAAGTAAGATCTTGCTTCAAAGTTTGAGATGACAGATATTGGACTGATGCATTATTTCTTGATCGGCTCATTGATGTATCTGGTCAACACTAAACTAGACATTTGTTTTGCAGTCAACACTCTTAGTAAATTTATGGTGGAGCCTAGGAGAGTGCATAGGGTGGCTGCAAAACATGTGCTTCGGTATCTACAGGGGTTAGTGAACTATGGTTTGTACTATGTTCAAGGGGATGGAGTCAAGTTCACTGGCTATACAAACTCAAATTGGGCACGATGTGTTGATGACAGGAAAAGCAATGCCAGGTGTTGCTTCAGGTTGGATTCGGCAATTGTGTCATGGTTCAACCAGAATCAACAGTTAGTAGCACTGAGTTCTATTGAGGTCGAGTACATGGGATAACGTAGCTTGAGTACATATATGGGGTGGTGCAGCTTGAGTACATACATGGAGTAGTGCACTAAGTACATGGGGTAGTGCAGCTTGAGTACATACCTATTGATGAGCAAGTAGTGGACATTCTCACGATGTCCTTGCTAAGAGGCAAGCATGTGTGCTAAGGATAAGATGGGAGTGGTGAAGAACACTTTCCTCTATAAGAGGGAGTGTTACAAAAAGTGTGTCGAGGACAAGTGTTCCTAAGGCTTGGTGTTTAGCCTAGAAAAAATTGTCCAACATGACCCCTTAACATAACTTTACAAGACATAAATTCATAAAGTGACTTTTTGGAAATTAAATGAAAAGGCAACTTAGGGGATAAAGTGACTTAAGTGGATCAATCGGAGATTAAATCCCCACCCTTGATCTCAATGGCTAAGATCTATTGTCAACCACAGGATCATAGGGTTAGGTCACTCTTCATTAAGAGAGAACAAAAGGAAACTCAAGGGAGAAAAATGCACCATTTTGAATTCATTCTTCATGAGCTTTGGAAAAGAGGAGAAGAGGATTGAGAGAGCAAGTACAGCAGGAGAAAGGGAAGTACAGCAGCATGTATAGCACAAATCTCAAGGAGGAGGCACAAATTTCAAGGCCAAAAACAACACAAAATTCGAGGAGCATTTACTGCAATATGAACACAAAAAGCAAAGAGGATTCAGCATATTAATTACAGCAAAGCAACCCGATTTTCGAGGGTATGACAGTGTTGCCAAAGCTGCTATAGCAGCATGAAAATCAAGGCAATCTAGGCACAAAATTCTGAGCAGTGTTCAGGAAGAGGATTGAGAGAGCAAGTACAGCAGCATGTACAGCACAAATCTCAAGGAGGAGCACAAATTTCAAGGCCAAGAACAACACGAAATTCGAGGAGCATTTACTGCAATATGAACACAAAAATCAAAGAGGATTCAGCATATTAATTGCAGCAAAGGCAACCCGATTTTCAAGGGTATGACAGTGTTGCCAAAGCTGCTATAGCAGCATGAAAATCAAGGCAAACTAGGCACAAAATTCTGAGCAGTGTTCAGAACAAAAGACAATTGACAATGCATTAATTGTTGTCAAAAGGTACTGCAATGCCAGCACAAATTTCCAGGAGTTGGGCACAAAATTCTAGGGGGTTTCTGCTGCATCAAATGTTGTCAGACAGAGAAATCCCTCTCTCTTACTGGTTTCCCCTTCAGGGTTTTTCCAAGGTCTATTGACTAAAATTTCCTTGCGTAAAAATTTTGTGGGTTGCTTGTGTTTTATCTCAGCAGAGGCAAAAAGTAGATTAGACTCATGTGTTTTAACTTTTTTAAATATTCATGTTTATGACAGCAACAAATAAAAATGTGGGTTGCACATTAAACTTGATGAGACTTCACTAAACTTGAAACCGGGTTGGGTCTAAGCCAAAAAAATTCTACAATTTCACACTCTTTATTAGTGCCAATCACTTCAAGTAAAATAAATCACCTACCACAAAATATGCTAAAGTATAAAGGTTTTAAAAGTAGGTGAGATCCTTTAAACCATTTAAATGAATTTGATCCGATGTAGAAAGGAGAACGATGGAGGCATTGCGTTGGATCAGTGTTAGGGATTCTCAAGATTTTATGCTTAGAGTCGCCTCAAGCTTCACATCTGCAAGGTGTTGCACAGACCTGTCTTAGTGCGTAGATGAAGGCCTTATGTCCTTGCGCAGCGTGGATCAAAGGGAGAATTTGGTTGTTCATTCAATGCATGAGTCCATCAACCGATTTTGTGTGCATCTGATATGTAAGGATATGCCATTAATCTGCTTTGCAAAATATGTTGGTATCATAGCTCCTTCTGAGTATACAAAGAATGAATTTCACATCAGAAAGGAGGTTGATGTGGTGATCTACAGAGACGGCGAGGTTTTCTTGCAATGGTCAAGTATCTTTTTCAAGAACATTTGTGACGAAACGATATTTCTGGGCTATTGACCAAAAGTTTCTTAACATCAAATTTGACCCTTTTGATACCAAATCTGATAATGGCAGTGAGCTATGGTATGATGGGACTCCAAAGCGAGAAGGAGACTCAAACTCCAAACAAGCAAGGTTTAATTTTGTATGGAGAGTTGGCTCTTCTTTCTAGATCTGAAACGATCAGAAGAAAGGTGGTTAATTGGACATTTTATGTGCAGGATTTTTTGCTTGATCTAGGGATTTCACTCGTTAGACCCCATATTCGATTAGATCAAATTGAAGATATCCTAGATCTAAATTTGCCCCTCTATGGGTCTCCTCTTTGTCGTTTAGATCTAGATCTGAACAAAAGCCAAAAAGAAAGAGGAAAATACCAGATCTTTGTCAAGAATTTAAATGGGAAGGCCACAATCCAATGGATCCAAGGTACGGATCTAGTGGAACAACTAAAGCAAAGAATCCAAAATGACTGGGGATTACCAGTAACACATCAAGTTTTGTTATATGAAGGAAAAGTGCTCCAGAACTCTTTCTAGCTGAAAGAATATAGTGTGGCAAGAATTCTACCATAACATTAAATCTGCGGATGCGGGGGGTTCTACAACCTTCAAAAACCCTAATACAAATCCTAGAAACCCTAATGGATCTATCTCGTTCAAGGATGCACTGGAAGGGAAGTCTGCCACTCCAAATGATCAGATCTAAAATTTGTCAGGTCCATACATTGTCGAGTAAATGGACAAGGTACCAACTATGGAGTAAAAACCCCAGATGTAAAATCATATTTTGTTGATCTACAATCTAAGGCATTAATATGTCAGTTTAATGGTTTATGGTCGACACCTGAAGACTTGTATCAGTGGGTGTACTCTCCTTGGACAAGAAATTGCGATCTCTACTTGTGCTCTAAAGGTTTCTTCATAGTACAATTTGACACACAGCAAGATATGGAAAAAGTGTTGATTTTTGGTAGAGCACTTCTGTAAGTCTCAAAATTTGCAGGGAGGCTTAGACACATGCATTCTCCAATAACCAGAATTTGTTTTGGAAAATTCCACCCGGAGACAGTTTTATTAAAATAATTAATTATTTTTAATGGGTCCCTAAGTCTAAACTTAGGAAATTAAAATAATTAATGGGTATTAATCTAAACTGTGGGTGTAACTTCTAGAAGAAGGCAGTGATCAAGTCAATACGATCTTAGCCATTGATTAGAATCTAATCTGAGCCGTTGATTGATCAACTAGAGGATTATAAGAGAAGGCTTGATGAGCACTTGGAGAACACACACACAGAGATCAGAAGTTCAATTTTCTAAAGCAGAGTTGCCGGAGAGATTTTCGATAGTGATAGTATCCGGAAGAGGGAAGTTTTCCTGGACTAGAGAGTACAAGGTAGAGAGGGCAGAACGACGTCCAGATAGAGGTTGACGTTGGCCCACGCAGAGCTAACACAGTGGCAACGCAGAGCCTAAAGGAAGATCGAATTCCTGCTGGGGAGATCGATTTCAGAAATCGAGAGCTGGGGTGTGATACCGAGAGGCTGGAAATCGAAGTTTCTGGGCAGCAGAGGATCCCGAGGAAGAGCAGAGCAGGGCAGTCCCCAGCTGAGGTGACGCAAAGACTGCATAAGGTTGACGCAGATCTGCGCAGAGGTTGACGCAGAGCCTCCTTCTAGCAAGATCAAGGTCAAATTCTTCTAATGATAGGTTGAGATCATCTCACTATTTGTTTTGTCTAGTTTCTCTTTGTATCAGATAGCCAATCAGGTTTCCAACAAATTGTACTCAAATTTACTACTGCATAATAATAAAACCCTCAAAGTTGCTGCACCGGTTTTCCCACATTGGGTTTTTCCGAGGACATTTGTCCAAAAATAACTATGTCATTGTGTTGTATCTTTTTCCTGTTCAGTTTCTTGTTTCGGCATATTATTTTAAATAGTGAATGCTGCAGTTGTATTTACTTCAATATTTACTGTAGAACATAGTAAATAACTTGTATGGATTAACAAGTAGGAGAAGTAACATCAGTTTGCTGCAGTAGGGATTCCGGGTTTAGGAATTTTCACATGGTATCAGAGTTGCAGGTGAAGCAAGAAGAACAGAGTCAGAAAACCCAGCACTGAAGGAGGAAGGGAGTTCAAAATTCCTGCAAAGGCAACAATTCGAATCCCCAGAGGGTTTGCACAGTCAGCCAGGAGAGCAAGATTCTCGCGGTAAATCTCTCTCTGAATGAGTCGACAAAGAGGTGAGATTTTCAGATTGAAATTTGTCAGTTGCAGAGGGAGCAGCGTAGCAGAAACTTCAGCGAAGAGGTTTTTCTGGTGGGACGCAGTTTTCTTCAGGCAATTTCTGGGCAGAAAGACGTCAGAGGGAAGAGAGAGACACGGTTGAGGGAATTTTTCCTCAGATAACTTCCAGCCAAGAAGTCTGAATTATCATCAACTGAGCAACAATAAGGAGCAACAAATCTACTGACTCCAGCAGGGAGTGTGTAGGCTAGCCTAGCAGCAGAGCAGAGGAGAGAGGAGGACATTCGACTTTCTATTTGGCAAAGATGGCAACCAGTGGGACTGAGAGATCAGGACAGGTTGGATGGGTCATCCAACTATGCGATCTGGAAGGCAAGGAATGCCATGCCTTCTAGATGAGCATTTTCTCAAAGTCTACATCGACAGCGTGATAGCTGAGCCCTCAGATCCAGATTAGCTCAAGAAGTACAAGGGAGAAATGGCGAAGACAAAAAGAATGATCCTCAACAGAGTGAATGATCATATAGTCTGCCACATAGTTGGCAGAAATAGTGCCAAAGAGATGTGGGATGCATTGTCGACGCTATATCAGGGATCTTCCGAGCAGCGGAAGATGTGATTGGAATAGAAGACGAGATCTACGCAGATGCAGAAGGGGGAACGCATTGATCCGTTCCTCGCGAAGCTTCAAGAGACCCGAGATGAGCTAGCAGCTATGGGGTCGACACCTCAAGGATCTGAGATGGTTAGACTGGCCCTCAATTCAGTCTCAAAGGAGTGGCAAGCCTTTGTCCAAAGCATCCTGGCAGGGCGACTTTGCCAAATTGGGATGAGATGTGGGTAGCTCTCAAGCAAGAGGAGCTGAGGAGGGACTTGATCAAGTGTAAACTTGACAGAAGCAGCAACAGTGGGTCGAAGCCTAAGGAGGAGGATGAGAATGCAGCTCTCGCATCTAAGGGGCAGCAGGAGTAGTAGAAGCGGAAGAAGGATGTTTCAAAGATCAAATGCTTCAAGTGTGGTGAACTCGGTCACTACGCAACACAGTGTCCTCTCAAGAAGAAGGACAAAGATGAGAAGCATGATCTGAAGGTTGGAGCCACGAAGATCGTGGAGGATGAGTTCGCTATGACAGCCGAGATACCTCCAAGAGGGAGGTGCGCTGATTTAGAGTTATAGTTTGAAAGAGCTACAAATGGGCAGGATCCTGGAGGAGCCCACCTCTCAAATCAAATCCTTGCTACGGGAGCCCAGACCAGTAGTAGCAGGATGGACCAGTGTCAGTTGGTGCAGAGGAGTGCAGGAGTGACAGTTGCAGTGGCTAGGAGTGCCAGAGACTGAGCAGCGCAAAGCAGAGTTGGCAGCAGTGCAGATGGCACAAAGCAGAGGTCAACAGCAGCGCAGAGGATTCAGAGGGTCAGCGCAGAGACTAACAACAATCAAACTCCAACAGCGAGATGCATCATACTGCACACCAGTTCAGTAATTTGGGATGTTTTTTAGTTGTGGATGCAGTAGCAGTAGCAGTTGGTGAAGGATGCAGTGCAGATGCAGTATTGGCAGTGGCAGTGCTAGTAATAGCACGGATGCAGAAATTCAGAGGGAGTTGCAATACGGATGCAGTGTTGACAGTGGTAGGGTCAGCAACAATATAGATGCAGCATTTGCGCAGTAGTTGGTGGGCAATGATGTCAGACATCAGCAGCGCAGAAGGAGATGTTACAGAACAAGGTGATGCTTCAGCAGGGTGCATTGTCATAGCACATTCCTCGCTAAGAGAGAGTGTTGATTTCTAGTAGCATCGGATGTGCTCTAGGTCTCAAAATTTGTAGGGAGGCTTAGACACATGCATTCTCCAATGACCATAAATCATTTTGGGAAATTCCCCCCGAAGACAGTTTTATTAAAAATAATTAATGACTCCCTAAGTCTAAACTTAGGAAATTATAATAATTAATGGGTATTAATCTAAACTGTGGGTGTAAGTTCTAAAAGAAGGCAGAGATCAAGTCAATATGATCCTAGCCATTGATTAGAATCTAATCTGGGTCGTTGATTGATCAACGAGAGGTTTATAAGATAAGGCTTGATGTGCAATTGGAGGACACACAGAGAGAGATCAGAAGTTCGATTTTCTGAAGCAGAGCAGCTACCAGAGAGATTTTCGATAGTGATCTTTTGCAGTGAGGGGCAAAGATAGTATCCAGAAGAGTGATGTTTTCCTGGGTCGGAGAGTACAAGGCAGAGAGGGTAGAACGACGTCCAAAGAGAGGTTGAAACTGGCCCATGCAGAGTTGACGCAGTGACAACACAAAGCATAGAGGAAGATCGAATTCCTGCTGGGGAGATTGATTTCAAAAGACAGGAGCTGGGGTGTGAGACCGAGAGGCTGGAAATTGAAGTTTTTGGGCAACAAAGGATCCGGAGGAAGAGCAGTGCAGTCCCTAGCAGAGGTGACGCAAAGACTGCATAGGGTTGATGTAGATTTGCGTAGAGGTTGACGCAAAGCCTCCTTCCAGCGAGATCAAGGTCAGATTCTTCCAGTGACAAGGTGAGATCATCTCACTATTTGTTTTGTCTAGTTTCTCTCTGTATCGGATAGCCAATCAGGCTTCCAATGAATTGTACTCAATTTTACTACTACATAATAATAAAACCCTCAAAGTTGTTGCACCGATTTTCCCACATTGGGTTTTTCCGGGACATTTGTCCAAAAATAATTGTCATTGTGTTGTATCTTTTCCCTGTTCAGTTTCTTGTTTCGGCATATTATTTTAAATAGTGAATGTTGCAGTTGTATTTACTTCAATACTTACTGTAGAACACAATAAATAACTTGTATAGATTAACAAGTAGGAGAAGTAACATCAGTTTGCTACAATAGGGATTCTGGGTTTAGGAATTTTCACAAAAAGTTCTAAACGAAGGACCATGGTTTTGGGGTAGAGCAGGGCTTTTTGTTACTCCATGGTTCCCTAAGTTTGATGCAACAACCATGGTGATAACAACAATGCTAGTCTAGGTAAGGTTGCCAAAGCTCCCTCTTCCATTCTAGCACCATCTAATCTTCGAGGACATCGGAAACACTTTGGGCAAATTCAAAACAATTGACCTGGATAAAACAACAAAAAGAATATTTACATTTGCCAAGATACGTGTAGAAATCGACCTCAAAAAAGGTCTTCCTCATCGTCTTCTTTTAAACATGAAAACTTTCAGTGGACACAACAGTTAGATTATGAGAATACAACATTCAGATGTCGAGCTTGTTTTCAAATGGGTCACTTGTAAAATCCCTGCCCACAAGCAAGAAAGGCCCCAAAATAGAACAAGAGGTGGGTCCCTAAGCCAAGGAGATGGCAACTTCCTATTATTTCAGAAGACAAAAATGAATAGCTCGAGGGAAATGTTCCAAATACAAAAGCACAAACATAACCGAGTAGCCAATCAAATGGCGGAGTGGGGGATCAATTAGGAACAAACTATGGTGACTCTTAGCCAACATGGTACCAAATCAATAGAGATCACAGCATCAAAGCGGTAGAATGCGAAAACACCCACTAAAAAGGAATTGGGGGGCACAAATAAATCCCATATATCTAAGGGCTCGGACTCAAACAAAGAAGTCTCCCCAAAGGTAGATGGCAACCAAATGGCAATACTAACAGTTGCTCCCATCAAGGAGTCTGGCGAAAGGTGGAGAAAAAGAAAGGAAAAAAAGGGGAAGCTAAGTGATTTTTATCACAATTAGCTCGACAAAATTATGCAAATTTTAATTTTAGTTTCTTCTTTGTTGTGCATCAGTCGAAAGGCTGACATGATCAACTGCTTTCAAGAATGTACAAAATATTTTGTTCCTTGTTTTCAAGTTGAATAAAATTACAATTTTTCTTCACAAAAAAAAGGCAAGATCCTTTAAACGTGCAAAACTGAAACAAAATCATTTTGGGGCCTAAATTTTAGCACAACGCAGTCCAAAGCCATTGCAACTCTAATACGAAGTTAAATGTTTGTCTAAAGCATACCTAGAAGGCTTAAGTTTGCAATAATTAATGGGATTATCAAAATTTGCATCCAAAAAAGTATTCAATTCACCAAACTATTGGTTATGCTCTAAACATATTTAAGAAATGGTAGGTGCCGAGGGGGTTGATTATTTGCCCCAAAGGACAAGTTGAAATATCCTAAATGTGGTCTAAGAAACGGCACGAACAACCAATCTGAAGCATATGCTCTCTTGCAAGGTTTAATTCAATCTCAGACCCATAATATTAATAATTTGATCATCATAGGGGACTCTAGGGATCCAATGGCATTGGAGCCTTGTTGCTTAATGGACAAGAGGGATATTATCCCCTTCCTTAATGAAGAGGATTATGGTTTTAAGTGAATTGAACCACCTTAGGTGTTGGCCACAAGTTGCAAAGAAAAGGCAAATGTGTCATGCAAAAGTTAAGGGTATAGGAAGCATCTCTACCTCAAGGAGTGCTCTCAAAATTACCCTTGGGTTGGCAGGGAGAGGCAAGCGCATCAGGCCAAGAAAGATCAAGCAGACCATAAGGTCATTAAGCATCGCGTATGAGTGTGGAGGAGACTAGCATGAGATCTCCAAGATCATCCATCCAGTTAGTTATGAATTGCTTAGTGAATGGAGATCAGTCTGTATCAGGTGGCAAAGGGATGTCAATTCTACAGGAATTCAATTTCAATTCCAAGCAATGACTCATCATGTATCAATGTGGGATATGCATGGTTCCAGGAGGGATGTTTTAAAATTGGTGGTTGCAGCACCACCTCCCCAATCATTGTTTTAGTTGGATGATGGAGTTCAAGCAGTGTTAAATTTTCAATCAGCAATTAAGGGAAGAGAAATCATAACTGCGCATTTGCTATAGTATGACATGAGAGATAAAGGTATCAGATGAACAGGTGTGTGTACAATGGCTTCAATAACTCCTTTAATTTAGGGGATGAATTTACCAATGTCTGGCTGTTTCTATTTGTGACTTTGGTTTGGGGAAGGAAAACTGAAATTAGAATTGCGCAATCCACATTCCCACAAGCTCTGCATGGGCTGTGCCTTTGGGAAAATGATAATAGGTCTGCGTACTCCGTCTGTGGTCAGTTTTGAGAGAAGTTCAAGATCAAACAGCTCGGTGCCACGAATACCTTCGAGGGAGCTTGGGGTGGTTACGAGTCACGACAACAAGGGAAAGGTCGTGAATTTGAGGCAACGATGGCCAACTCCCATCGCAATGGAGAAGCAACTCTGAAACATCTAGGGGCACAACTGCAACAAATGCAGAATGATATTCTTCAACTGCAATAAAAGTACAATCAGATGGTCTCTAGCTTAGCTGCAACAATGGACATCATGACTGATCACAGAACTCTGATTCAAAGATCTGAGGATGAGATTGCTAGTCTGCCCCAGCAAATCCAGGACCTTGAATTGACCCTAAGTCATAGGCAGCCCGTCACTGTTCATGATAGGGAAGAACTTCATGGAGTTACTGCTACTCTAGATACTAAGAAATGGAATGTATACAAAAACCCTGCAAGATAGTAGGCACTTTTTAGTATATATTTACCAATAGATACTCTAGTAATGCAGTATATTTAATATAGCTCTTCTTTGAATTCAGGCAGATGAAAAGAACAGTCTGATCAATTTGTAAACTTTGCTGTATGGCTGTGCTCCAAACGCAGATTTCAATATGAAATATATTTCTTACTACGGTTGCGATAAAATGCTCTGAAGATATTTAGATTGCCGACTAAAAACAACAACAACCTGCAAATAAAATTCTTTAAAGAATATACACTGCTCGTTAAATTTTCAATGGTTCACATGATTGTTGAAATTTGCATCCAAAGAAAGGATCTGTAACTGATCAAATATCGCTAATACTATGATAATACTTGAATTAAGAGATAAAAACAACAATAACAGGAGACCGCGAATAAAGATCTTTATAGAACATACACTGCTCGTGTTTCTTATCGAGGAAGGCACGGTCCAGAATTTGCGTAGAGGCATCGTACATCAACTCGAAACTGTTAAAGATTTCCACAACACGACCGCGCTGGACGCCAATAACGCATCCGAAAACCCTAGGGACGTTTCCGCCCTGTGCAACACTCTGCGCCTTGAGCCTCGTGTGATGGTCCGAAATGTTTACAATTACCAGCGGATGGAGCTTAAATGTGAGCCCGCTGCTGGAAGACATTGCAGGTATTCAAACAATAGACCTCTAGCGCTCAGACAATCTAAGGGTTTCGAGTACAGTTTTGCTGATTCCTGCGAAGTAAGCCCTCTGTAAGTTCTTCCGTGCGTTCGAGAGTTTACCAGGACCACGGAAATTCAGAGAAAATTATGATCGACCAAGATTTTGCTATGGCTTTTACAGTGTAACAGTTTGTGCTCTTTTAATACTTTTCGTTGAGCGGGTTTGTGGTCTTTAGTTACGGTTGAAAACGACGTGGTTTTTAGTTGTAATGGTTTGTTTGCTTTCAAAGTTTTTTTGAATGAGCAGTTTTTTTTTTTAACAAGTGACTTTAACTTAATAAAATGTTTATTATTATATATGTATAAGTTTAGATTTATTTCAAACTTGGATTTATTAATGAAGAGGTTAAATTTCTTGATATGTAATATTTTTAATTATTTAATATATGTTATATTATTATTTTTTGTATATTGAGGGTTAATGTCTGTGTTAGTGATAGAAGACTTTACAAAAATACTGGATTATAGGTTATAAAATCTATAGTGTTCTTGATGTTGTTGAATGTGTCGACAACAAGGGGTCTCTCTAATGTGAAGTCTCAATAGACTTTACACCATTTGGAATAGGAGCCCCAACCAGAATATGATTGGTTGTCAAATCCATGTTCTCAAAGATATGCCTTGGCTGCAATGAACACATAAGATGACATATGCATAGCTTTGGTGACAGCCAGTGTGTGAACTTTGTAAGATATCAATTGCAATGTATAAAAGGTTCTTTCACACCAAAGGGGAAAAGAGTGAGCCCCTTGAAAGAAAGTAATAGTACTATCTTAAAATAGACACACGAGCATATGTAAAAGAATTGTTAGCTAACCTTCAAAATAGTTTACAATATAACAATGTTTGTGATAGCATAAACAACACACATTCAACAAGATACATACAAAAGTAAATGAAATGGTTCATTAACATTCGTGTAAATTAAATAACATATACTGCAAACATATAAAGAGTAGTCTTACAACATCCACGATATATGCATGAAAGTGTGACGGCTCTAAGAGCTTCTAATCATTAAGTGAAAGTTTCAAGCATACAATTACATCGATATGACACTAGCCCTAGTAGTGGAACATGAAGCCACCACTTCTCCAAATAATGATATTCTTCCTATGCTAGATTAGAGAAGCCAAGGCTCCAAACCTTAAGTTCCAAGCCCTTTGTTTGAATTATGAGAGTTTATTTATAACAAATGGGATGACTCTTCATCTTCCTTTGTGAGCTTTGAGCTTCCCTCATGACTCTTGGACTTATTTTATCTTTACACTAACTAATGACTCTTCACATTCCACATTTAACTCTTGGACTTCCACTTACATTTACACTTTATTATTTTTCAAATACAATAGGACAAACTCCATATAAAAGAAAAATGGCTAGAGCCTAATGAGCCAAAACTTAATACATTAAGATTGAGTTTGAGGAAACTCTAGCTCAACAACTTAATTATGTAGTGACAAATTGATGCCAAGCTTTATATTGTGTAACTATGTCTTCAAACTTTGCAGGAAGATTTGGTTGATATCTGACTTTGGCCTCCATAGCATCTGGATAAATGGTTTTGGAGCCATTATGTGCCGCATTCCATAATAAGAACAGTTTCATATTAACTTTAGCAATTCCATCTATATACTTGTGCATGTTTTGTTTGGTGATCTTCGAGTCTTCTTTTGTAGTGACCTACTTCAAATTATCCAAGTATTCTTGGATTTTATGCTCAATGATGTTTCTGCCCTATGTCTCTGCAAATGGTCCAATAGAAGGGATCTTGTGTGTTCTGACCAGGGAATCCAAACTATTGTATAATCGTGCATAGGCAACTATAATATTGGCCACAAAGTAGCGAGTTGCTTGTTGCTTGTTGCTTTGCATGAGCATTTTGACCTTAGCCTTCTGCAATTTTTCTTCTTGTCTTGTTTTCCTAGCCAACTATGCAAGTGTGTTCTTGTACATGGTACCCCATTCTTGGATCACACTAATGGCTGCATGATTTTTTTAGAGCTTTCACATTTTCTCGCGACCTCTTCAGCATGTCATGCAAGGGCACTACCGACTTATGTATAGTGTTAATCACTTCATAAATTTGCCTCATGGTGTCTCCCAATGCCTAGATTTCATATATCATTACGTGAAGCTCTTTCAAGTGAGAATCTGCAGAAGACAATTGTTGGTTCTGAGTGTGAATATGATCTATTTGTTGTCTTGTAACATCCAGATCATTTGCCATTTTTTGTCAACACGGAGGAGCCTCCTCTGGAGATTATCAAACTGGAGCTCCCGCGCTTGCCTTCTGTGACCTTGACAGGCCTCCTGCCTGGCAGCCCTGCTGCTGGGCCCTCTCCTGTTCCCGCTGGCCCGCCTGGGCCCCTTTCTCAGAGCTTCTCTTCGCCTCCCGTGGTCTCTTTCGGGCCTCCTGCTCGGCCCCAGCTGTGGGGCCTTTCCCCCTGCTTTCTTTCCAGCTTCCGCCCCTCTCTCCATCCGGTCAACGGCGAATCTGGCCTCCCTCCGCTCCTGTCATGGCTGGGACTGACTCCTCCTCGCAGCAAGACAATGAAGATCAGGAAAAAAAATTGCTTCTCTCATTCCAGAAAATACTACCTCAAGAATCCGTCCCTCTGCATCAAAGTTTGTCAAGAAGCTAGCCGACATCCCTGAAGTTTCTCTCCCTCCCAGTCTCCCGAGGAAGGCAGCGATCTCTTTGGCTGAGAGGGGTCTTGTAGGTTAGTTTACTGGCCTCTGGCCTTCTCCCAGAGCAGTCCAAAAATGGGTAGAACGTAACTGGAACGCGATCATTCAAGGGAAAATCGCCATTAGATTCTGCGGAAGGGGCTTCTATACTTTCCTCTTTGAAACAAAAGAAGACCGGAATCTCATCTTCAGAAATGGTCCCTACTTCATGGATTCGAGAGGCCTCTACCTGAATAGATGGTCCCCTGATTTCGACCCGGAAATGGATATCCCAAATGCTGTTCCGGTTTGGGTACGTCTGCCTCACCTCCCTCTGCATTGCTGGGGGGACAAATCTGTTAAAGCTATTGGGAATGTTGTGGGAAAATACATTGACAGATGTGAACCAAAGGAAAACATGCATGCTTGTGCAAGGATTTGCGTTGAAGTCGACTTAGGGAAAGGCCTACCGGAAGCCATCAAGATCAAAGTGGACCAATGGACCCATATTTAGCAGATGGACTACGAACAAATACCATTCAAATGCAAGGTATGCCACGAATATGGTCATTTCGCTAATAGGTGTAGTAAGATAAAAGTAAATGAACTGAATGAAAATGTTGAAACTTCTGAAGGCACATGGGAGCAAGTAAAAAAAAAAAGAAATCAAACCCCATCCAGCAAGGCCCTAATACTAAGCCCCACCCGGAATCCCAAGCTACTCCCCCACCCCTCCCATTTCGACCCAACCTTTCCTCTCCTCCTCCAATCCTTTTGAATCCTTAGTGGACGAAGATCCCTCCTCCCCCCCTTCCTCTCCCTCAGCCACTGCTCTAGCAATCATCCCCTCCCCCTCACTGCCCCTCTCCTCCCCTCCTCCTACCATAGATCGTATTCTAACAAGAAATAAACTCAACGAAGCAAGCTTCACCTCTGAACCACCGAGAAAAGCAGGCAGGAAGTCTAACAAAGAAATAAGAGATGAAACAGCAGCAAAAGAAATGGCCACGGGCACACAACAACCGATGGACTCATTCTTGGACAAGCAAAAAGGAAGCGGGGAAAAGACAAAGGAGAAGAGCGGGGCTCACCAAAAAATTAGTAAGTAATGATATTGGTCTCTTGGAATTGTA
The DNA here is from genome assembly GCA_031772625.1 of Pinus tabuliformis. Classification (NCBI taxonomy): domain Eukaryota; kingdom Viridiplantae; phylum Streptophyta; class Pinopsida; order Pinales; family Pinaceae; genus Pinus; species Pinus tabuliformis. The sequence continues at coordinate 869,013,716 of CM062813.1, read as the reverse complement.
GGGGGCTGGGCTCCTCTCTAAAATCAAATGCAGCCCGGGATTTAATCATACATGAGCAGCCAGATCTTTTCCTAATCCAGGAGACCAAAATGTCTAACCAAGACTTTCAAACATTCACAAAAAGACACAAAAGCTTTGCAGGTACAGCAACAGATTCCGTGGGCGCCTCAGGAGGAATAGGTACATTATGGAATAAGAGAAAATGGGACCTCATCAGCCAAAACTCATCTAACTGGTGGGTCAGAACTGACCTCAAAAATAAAATTACAAAAGAAGAATATATTGTTCTTAACATCTATGCCCCAAATCACTACAGGGATAAAGTTCATTGTTGGGATTCCATCAATTCAGAGCTGCAGGTCTGTCAAAATAGGAACACAATCATGGGTGGTGACCTGAATCTAATCAGGAACATTGAGGAAAAAATAGGAGGGAAATTCCTCGCTGATCCTTCAAGAGATACTCTGGAAACAATAATAGAAACTCACAAACTCATTGACATCCCCCCTAACAATGGTAAATTTACTTGGAGCAATAAGAGAGCTGGAATTCACAACATCAAAGAGAGACTCGACAGGATATTAATTCATGAAAGAATAGTTACAAGTTTCTCCTCAATAATCAAGACAATGAAAGAAATCTCGGCCCTTTACCTTTCAAATACAACAAAATTTGGGATACCAAGGAGGGCTTCAGAAAACTCATCAAAGAACACTGGGAGATGGAAGTCATCGGTTCACCCCACTATGTATGGGAATCAAAATTAAAATCCTTAAGAGCAGCGATCAAACAGTGGGCCAAAGAGAATGCAATATTGGAAAAAAAAAAAGAAAAAAGAATAGAGCTACACAGACAATTGGAGCAATGGAATCAGGAGAAAGAGGATCATCAAATCTCAAAGGAAGAACAATCTCAGGAAAATGAAATGTTTAGGGAACTCTATAGGCAGAACAGAGAAGAGGAAGAAGAGCAGAGACAGAAATCGAGGTGCCTTTGGCTCAGAGCTGGAGACAAAAACACTTCTTTCTTTCATAATAACCTTAAGCTCAAAAGAGCAGGAAACCAAATTGATAAAATTACTGCTAAGGGAAAAGAACTAAGTGAACAAGAGGAAATCAAAGAAGCGGCACACAGCCACTTCAAATCCCTCTTATCAGCAGTCCCCCAGTATATGGACAGCGCGGATTTCCTACAACCAGTCGAGTGCAAAATCAACGTGCATCAAAACAGTGAGTTGGATCAGGATGTTTCGGAGGAGGAAATAAGGATGGCAGTGTTCAGTATGCAGCCGGACAAGGCCCCTGGTCCTGACGGCTTCACTGCTGCCTTCTTCAGGAACCACTGGGATATCATAAAAAAAGACTATGTAAGGATGGTTAAAAATATCTTCAAAAAAAATAAGATGGGCGAAAACACTAAAACCTCCCATCTGGCGCTTATTCCCAAGGATCCCAACCCCCTCTCCTTTGATCGCTTCAGACCTATCTCTCTTTGCAATGTCTCCTACAAAATAGTAACCAAAATCCTGGCAAATAGACTGAAAAAGCTTCTGCCTTCCCTTATATCAGAGAACCAAGGAGGATTCGTTCCTAAAAGACAAATAACGGACAATGTCATCCTGATTCAAGAAGCAATCCATAGCAGCATCAATAGAAAGGAAAGAGGTATGATTATAAAACTTGACATGGCAAATGCCTTCGACAGGGTCAACCATCAATTCCTAGCTGAGGTTCTCAGGAAGTTTGGAATATCCAACAAATTTATAAGCATCATTATGGAATGCATCTCAAACCCTTGGATAGCCCCCCTAATTAACGGTAGGCCCAATCGCTACTTCAGAAGCTCCAAAGGATTGAGACAAGGCTGCCCCCTCTCTCCCTTCCTATACATCATCATGGCAGAAACCTTGAGCATACACCTGGAAAATCTTCGAAAGCAAAAGGAGATCACAGGGATCAGCATAGCGAGAGGGATAAAAGAAATTAATCACTCGCTCTTTGCCGATGACACCCTTTTAATTGGGGGAGCCTCAAGCTTAATGGCAAGAAGATTCAAGAGAACTTTGGACACCTTCCTGGCAGTCTCAGGGGGATTGCTAAACAACAATAAGTGCAAAATCTATACTTGGAATGTCCCTCTCCAAATCATGCAAAGAATCTCTCTGATCATGGACATCCCAGTTCAAAGAAACTGGAGCCACTTCACATATCTTGGTCTGCCCTTGGCAAATGAAATTGTCAAGTCTGAGATTTGGAATAAGCAGATCGAAAAAATGAGAGGGCTTCTCCAAAGTTGGGGGCTGTCTTGGCTAAATCTGGCGGGCAGGACCACCCTCATAAAGGCTCTCCTCTCAGCTCTCCCCATATACCAATATGCTGTCACTCTGGCCCCTGCCAGCACTCACAAGCACATGGAGTTAATCATGAGAAGTTTCCTCTGGCAGGGAGGGAAGCAAGACTCAAAAAAATTCAGTCTGGTCAGATGGGATCAAGTTACCCTCCCTTTTGAAAAAGGGGGCATAGCAATCAAAATCCCAAGCCTTACCAACAAAGCGATGGGCTTCAAACTGGTGTGGAGAATGCTAATGGGAAAAGGTTCCTGGTGGGTTGAGGCTCTTAAAAGAAAATACCTCAATGGGCTGCACTCCAATGTCCTCACTAATGTAATAGTGGAAAGGCCATGCACTCCAGTTTGGAAACTTATCAAAAAAGTCCTCCCCCAAATTAAAAATCACATTTCTAAGTCGCCTAGAAATGGCAAAGAAATAAATATCTAGACTGACAAAATTATGGGATCGGAACCAAGAAATCTCCTCCAGCAGCTCAATACTTTGAAATTATGGATGGAGGCCAAAAATTTGCATTCTTTATTTGACATTTCAGTTTGGGAGCACAACAGTTGGTTAGCTTGGAGGGATCTCCCTCTCTCAAATAATCTCAGGAAACAATGGGTAGACCTCAAGATTTCTCTGAAGGGATCAGCTCCTTTAAACAAAGATGCTCGTGAGAGCTTCATCTAGGACCCCAGCGGAGGCCATTTCACTGTAAAAGATGGGTATAAACTCCTTCAGTCCAGCCCCACTCTAGGTAACTGGAATCTTCGGTCAGTTGTGTGGAACACTGAATGCCTTCCAAAGATCAAATTCTTCGCCTGGACCCTCCTTAAAGGAAAGATTCTCACTGCCGAGAATCTCAAAAAAAGAGGAATCCATGGTCCCTCAATTTGCTGCCTGCAGTCAACACCTCTTCATAGACTGTCCTTTTGCTCAAAACTGCTGGAAGCAAATTATCAGTCCGCTGAGACCTAGAGAAACCTTCGACCAGCTCTCAACCCTCAACAGAAACTGGGAGAAAAGCTACCCCCACACAAGAAAAGGCAAGACTACCATTACTCGCTTGTGGAAATGTATCCCTTCAGCTCTCAGTTGGCAAATATGGCTCACCAGGAACAACTGCATCTTTAACAATCAAAAACCAAACCCAGCTCGCACCCTGGCCAAAACTATGGGCCTAGTTGCCGAAATGATAAGTGCCAACTCTGTTTCTCAACCTGATCGCTCCAGTTGGCAGAAGGAAGAGGAAGAGTGGTTTAATAAATTCCACTTAAACTATGTCAAGAATATGCAACCTCCATCAACCGCAGGCAAGGGGGGGAATAATTGGAAACTCAGGGGTTCACAAGAAGACATAGAACAATGGATACAAGAGCAAAAGAAAATTACTCTCCAGTTCGATGGTGCATCCAAAAACAACCCGGGGCAAGCAGGGGCAGGGGGAATAATCAAAGATCAGAATGGCCAAGTTATCATCACCTATGAATGGGGATTGGGAAACATGACGAACAATATGGCGGAGGCCTACAGCCTTCTTCTAGGTATCAGCATTATGAGAAAACTGCAAGTCAAAAACCCAATCATAATCGGCGACTCGGCAATTGTGATTGCTGCTATGGCTTCAGGGGGAGAATTCAAGAAACAAGCTCTCAACAGCATCAAGCACAGGATCAAGGATAACTCAAATCAGATGGGGGACATCCTCTACAAGCACGTTATGAGAAATAACAACTCTAAGGCGGATTCACTAGCCAACAGGGCTGTCAATAGACCCACAGGACAGGTTCGTGAGAATGATCAAATCTATGACAAACCAATCCCATAAGTCGACTCTCTCCTCAGCCAAGATCGTGAATCAAGACTACATCAGTCATCTCAACAATACTTCCGCCTTCCCTCACAAAGCTAGCATCCAGACTGATGACTCCTCCCCTTCTGACAATGTACTTCATCATATCAAAGGCGCTGCCAATGAAATCTGCAGGGCTATAGGAAATCGGTACTGGATTATGGAATGGGAGAGGTCTCGTGACAAAAATAATCAGAAGTTAGGCAACAGTCCTCTCATAATCCAAATTGGCTGCACAAGAAATTCACGAAATGACACCTGGGACAGGAAAATCTCTGAGCTGCCCGATCCGAATTCTGAGGCCCAACCCCTTGAGTTAGTATATATTCAGTAGGATACTTCCCAGTTCATCCAGCCCAGAGCTCTAGTCTCCCTTTGCCATAAGAGAAAAGGTTTGTGCTTTAGTCGCGCTTCCTCCATATCGTCTCAGGTGATCATCAGCTCGAATACCAGCCGGACTAGATCGTGCTTAGTGCTCCGCAGCCGAAGAAGTTTATCAATCCCTGCCTGGCATGGTAATGATCGTGTTTTTCAAGCGTATTTTTTCTTTATCTCTAACAGTCTCTTTGTCTATTTGAAGCAGATTCTCCCATCCTCGTCGGACCCCGCTTCTCAGAACTCTGCCTCTCCCTTTTACTGTCTCCTCCCCCCTTCTTTCCCTGCTACAGAAGTTGTTCTCCTGCCCCGGCTCCTCCCTGCTTTTCTTCTCTCAGCAGATCCTCCAACCTCTTCCTGATCAGCTCTATTTCCATTCTCCTAAACCGACAGTCTTCTTCCTTCTTATCCTCTGTCACCCCTTCATCCCTCTTTTGTAATTCCTCTTTCAATCTCTGTCTCAAGATCCCCAAGCCTACTCAAGGCCTGTCAGCAATGTCTGAGAACCCCCTGGAACGTGTTATTACCAATAACAGCTGCACTCTGTGCAAAGCTCATTGTTTCATGATCGCTCGTTTTGTCAAGCACTTCAATGATCTCAAGGAAGAATTTCAGGCAGACAGCAAATCTAAGAGGAAAAAGCTGGAGAAACAGAGGGCGGAAATAGAAGGCCTTAAAGAAAAGTGCAATCACCTGGAAGAAGCTATCAATCACATAAAAACAATGACTCAAAGTATGCAAGGAGAGGCCTCTACAAAGATCAGTGAGAAAAAAGAGCCTCCGCTCGATGATTCAGTAAACCAACATATGTAAATCTCCCTATGTTCTGTAAATTCTGCTTTCTTTTAGGACAATTTATACGGCAATATAGCCGTTATCTCTTCCAAATCTCAAAACTCAAGTCTACTGATTCGGATCAAGGGTCTGCGCACCCATTTTGGATCCATTCTACTTCGCTCCTTCCATCTTATGTAACAGGACTAGTTCCTCTTTTGAAGTTTTTATAATACAATAGTAAACGACCATGTTAAAAAAAAACAAAACAAAACAAAACAAAACAAAACAAAACAAAACAAAACAACAAAACAAAAAAACAAAACAAAAAAAAAACAAAAAACAAAAAACCATCCAGATCATTTGCCAATTGTTGGTTTTCTGCCATCAAGAAGTTTGTGTTTGCTTTTGCAGTCCTGCAAAGGCCAAGTTTGTTGTTGCAATTGCCTTTGGATTCCTCCTAATTTATGTAACAATCACCTTCTCTGCGTAGATGAAAGCAAGATGAACTAGGTCATTAGGAAAATATTTCCTCCTTTCCTGTATTATCTTATTCTTGAGTTGATCAAAGGTCAAGTTGGAAATATCCATGACCATATCATCGTCTGAAGGAGAGATTCCCATTTCATCACCTGGGATGTGCCCACTTGTGAGGGGAGGTGAATATTGATTGCTAACATGTTCTCAATAGGAATAATGCCAACCTCTATGGTTTGCTCCACCTGCTCAATATCCATGTATTGGCCCTGGATCTTCTCCTCCATCTCTTGCGCAAACTCTTGATCCTGCTCTTGCCTATTCTTTTCCTCGTCTAGTTGTTTATGCCATGCTTCCTCTAACTGTTTCAGTCTTTCTTCTTCTTCTTCCTTCTTTCTCAGTTCTTCCTGTGCTTGCATTTCTTCCTTTTATTTCCTTTCTTACTCTTCCTTTTGCATTTTTTATTCTTATTGCTTTTGTTCCTCCTCCTGCTTCTTCTCTGCTTCCCGCTGCTTTCTCCTCCTTTTTGCTGTCATGGCTTCTTTCAAAATGATTGGATCTGCTTTGAACTTACAGCTCTACTCCTCTCCTAGATTACGGGAAATATTCCTTTTGTACTTGATGCTTACTGGAGTGCGTTCTTCCTACTTCTTTCTGTTAGTGTCAGTATTTCCAGCCTTCCTCCAGTGATCAAATATGCTCTTACAAAGTGATTTTGAAGTGTCAAGGTCAAATTTTGTCATTTCAGTGAGTCTTCAAGCAAAATTTGGTCACTAGGCATTAGGTCTAGGGTTTGTTTTCACTCTTTTCAAAGTTGCCCAAATGTCAGTCTATGTCACTATTCAGCTGAGTCTATCATCATTCATAGGGTTGTTATTATCATGTCAGTGTCTAATGAGTCATTTTACACCTTGTTCATGCTTCAGTTGCGCCTAGGCAAGTTCATTTCCCTCTCCTAGGGTTTTGAAGGCAATTTCTCTTGGATGGTCAAATCATTAGCAAAACTTGTATCCAGATGTTCATACACCTTCCCCTATCTTTCATGTACCTTATCAAACACTTCCCATCACTGAGATCCCTCAAATTCCTCATTTTTGCACAAACCCTAGTTTCTTGCTACAACTTGGCAATTTTCTAGGTTGGGCCTGTGTTTTTCCCTTTTGGACCCCTTCCCCTCACTCAATCTCTGAGATTCCACTTCCCCCTACTTCCTAACATCCCTCCCTACTCCCCAAAATTTCCTCAAGAATTTAGAAGCCCCTTATCCCCTTCATTTCGCTTCATTTCGACAAAATCTCTTGTTCCACACATCGGGGTAAGTTTTACTCAAATGATGTTTCTGAGCAATCAAAGATGAATTTGGGAAAACTGAGAGAGGTTTTTGTCCAAAACATGCCAAGGAAGAAAAATTTCCTTCACTTTTTACACAGGTGTCATGGTTTTAGAGAAATGTCAAAAATATCGTTGCCTCAGGAGAATCGAATGCACCTCTGAAGTGACCTTGGGAAAAACAAGTTTTCTCCTAGTTTGGTTGGCCAAATGACTTTCTTGATGAGTCTAATGATAACTAGACACAAATAGATTTCCAATGAGCTATCATGAGCTCAATTTGGGGTTGAGGAAGACATTCAAAAGTTGACTGCAACAGTACTCTGCCTTGAGGCAGCCTCATTTGGCACATTTTGACCAGTCATGGGATATTTGATTTTTGACAAGGCAAATTAACTCCAAATTGAAACATTCTAGTTGATTTGGAAAGTATACTCAAATACCTTTCCAACGAGCTATCCTGCGCCCAATTTCGACACTGGGAAGGCCTCCAAAAAGCATCTGAAAGTCGCGCTACGCGTAGGGCTCAGGCGCGCTACGTGTCAGGGTTTTGGCTCAACGCGTAGCGCGCCGCGCGCTACCCTTAAGTTGGGGAGGTCCATTTCACAAAAAATCAGCATTTTTGGATTTTTCATGACAAAATACACTTGCTCAGCCACTGCCAAGAAGTTTCATGGAGATTTGAGCCCCCAAAAGGTCAAAAAACAAGCAAAAAATGACCTTCTGCCACTTTTTGGACACACAGGAAGCAGTCTTGGGAGATTGCAATTTTGGAGGGGCAAATTGCCACAAAATTGAGAAATTCCACTTGTTCTGGAGAGTAGACATCTAGACCTTTCCAACAAGCCCACTTGTGCCTCATTTGGATGCCGGGAAGTGCCCCAAAAGTGGGCTCAAAGGAGCGCTACGCGTTGAGAAATGGCGCGCTACGCATCAGGACATTTTCTCTATTTTTCATCTTCAGCTCAGGAAAACGCAGCATTGACTAGTTTTGACTTTTTGGTGGGATTTTTCATCCTCTTTGATGTAATTGATGTAATTTCATGTTGACATGACACTTTTTTTACCTATTCTAGAAGATTCATTCATAAAATGGCAAAAAATTAATGAATGAATTGGTTTCCTAGCTTATAGAGGCAAGTTGTTTTGATTGCCTAGATTGTAGTGCTCAGTTTAGAATTGGTTGAAACAGCTCCTAGGATGATGAGCTCAACCCCTAGAGGCAAGGGAATGGGTTGGCATGGTCTATATTATGTATTTTCTAAATCATTTTCATGGTTGGAGAGGTTGGACTCTTGAGGGATAAGCTTAGACTGTATTACTCTTTGTATCTCTGCAATTTTGGCAAAGGAAGGACCAGGGTTTTACAGCACTATTTGGGATTCGTGTGGTGATTTGTGTTGATGGTGTGTTTCTCTCATGTACTTGTAAGTTTGTTATGTGTATCATTTTCCTACTCTTATCTTCTGCAAATTAAGTAAATGAAGTGTTAAGGTAGAATTCATGGTTTCTATGCTCTGCCTTTAAGTTTGCTTAATATCTATGTTTTCATCTGTTTAAGGAGAACTCTCGATGGTTTCTTGCTCTCCTTAGCTCCTCACCAGTCATATCTATCCATTCACTTATTTCAAAGGCATCAAGACAATCTCCTACCTTGCCCCAAAAAGACCTCTGCAAAAACTGTGTCTCATCCCCGCACCCAAAATTGCCGTGCTCAGTTTTCCAACAAAACCCTAAAAAATTTAAAATCAAACTTTCCCTATCAGTTTACTAGCCTAAAATTAGTGTTCTTTATTGGTCATCTCAGCCCTTTGAAGACCTTTTGCCGAGATAGACCTGGAGAGAGCCCTCTCCTGTCCCCGTAGGGCTAGCTACGAGGCTAAGTGGTTTGATGTTGCCTTGAGTTTCACCTTCCTCAGCCTGAGGCAAATTCAAGCGCTAACACTTTCCTTCCTAGGTAATCCTCTGCTTAGGAACTACAATGGAAGGACCTGCCTCTTTACCTAGTGCATGTGACCAAGAGGCATTGTAGCAATTATTAATATTCTCTTCCTCTAGTCTGGAGTAAGTCTCATACGGCTAGGCAAAGTGCAACTTTGCACAATGTCTCTTAAAAAATCCTTTGGGATCGTATCGATGAAATCTCATCGTGTCTAACTTAAGGCTCTCAAGTTCTTTCACTTTATCTTTTGTGGCTTTCAAGCTCTTGATCTCATAGGATCCCACCTGCAAAGGAAAGGAAGGCCAAGGTGCCTTCTTCTTTCTCTGCAACACTGAAGATAGACCTATGACAAGATGATAGGAAACCTCTTGCATGACCACTTTATCTATGGCATACCTTGGCAAGAGATGAGGTGGTTTCTGACAACCAAACACTCTGTTGTGTATACCATCTAGAGAGCCAAACAAATCTGCGACCTTTCCCATTGCTTCATTACCTCATGGGACATGCAAGGGGCCTCTTCTTCAAATATCATCTAATATAATACCTTGAAGAAGGTCTGTCATATACTCGGTAGCTACATTTGGCCAACAATTTGTAATAGATGTGGATAGGGGGCTCTTTAGGTGTCCATTTCCATTCCAGACCAAGGAACTCATTACGATCACATATTCCATCTAGTAGGTAGACATACATGTAAAATTGTTGTTGCTTGCCTTGTAGTGTGTTTTCACCTTGTACATGTTAATTGACAGTTGTTGAGACAATAGATGAGACCAATTGAATATCCTCCCTTCTATGACAATTAGATATAGCATGTAGATCCATCCTTCTAGGAAGGATCCAATATTCCTTTTTCCACAGACTCGACAACACATAACTATCAAGTACTGATATATTGTTCTGAGGGACTTGGTTTTGTAAGTATTATTAGGTTTCTGGTGAAATTTTATCGATTCCTTCCACCATGACTTGACCACCTCCTTAGTGTTCATATAGCTTGAAGTTGCATAAAATTGTGAATCTAGGTGTTGCTCGGGCTTGGGCAAATTGTAGAACAAGTGAATGTCATGTGGTCGATAGGAGGCAAGTTATTTCTTATTAACATTGTTCATTGTCACGCTCTTAGTATCCAAATGTTGTAAAATCTATCTAATAACGTAACAACCTTGGTTAAAAATCCATGTAAAAATATATAAGACCACGGTCATGAGACATGTATTCCAAGCTGAATGGTGGGCAAAACATCCTAGCGGGTGTTCGTTTCAGTTATTATGGCTAAAGGAAATTGGCAAAGGCAATGGCAAAGGCTTTGGAAAGGCAACATGGCATTTAGGCATTTTATTTGTGAAATAAAGGAAATTAGGGTAAAAGGAAGGTGAAAGGTGACAGGTTGCATCTGAGGAGGAAAATAAAAAAAAATAGAGGCCTCATTAATAAAAATCCTTATGAGGATCAGTGGGCAGGCTTGCTCAGTGTAACTTTTGTCATTTCAATTTTGGAGCTCTCTCTCTATTCTCTCCCTCTCATACTCTTGGACACTTAGAGTTTTCTTGGAGCACTCTTGGAGAGTGTGGCATACTTGGAGTTTTGGAGCAAGAAGGAAAAGGAAGAGTAGGAAAGCGCAAGAGGACATTGGGATCAACAACTACAACGAGTTTTGCTTGCAGGTACTGAGTTGCATGTATGTTTTCCTCACTAGTTTTGGCATGCATGGCATATGCATGTGGTTTATTGGTCATGATATGTCATTGGCATGGAGGATTGCCTAGATTGACAATGGATTTGCCTAACCTTTCCATTTCCTGGATAGCCATGGTGTTGTGGGTTCATTTCTTTGTTTTTCTAGTTGGTTCTCATGTTTCCTTTAGCTTGGGTGGAGTTATTAGTTCCTAGAAGCCCTGGTTGGACAAACACTTTGGAAGCCTTGTAACAACTTGGGTTGAGTTATTAGTCCTGGAAGCCTTGGTTGGACAAACACTCTAGAAGCCCTTGGTGGGTTGACTTACTAGTCCTAGAAGCCCTGGTTAGACAAACGCTCTGGAAGCCCGGAGTAAGTTGTGGGTTGAGTTACTACTCCTGGAAGTGGAGTTATTAGTTCCTAGAAGTCCTAGTTGGACAAACGCTTTGGAAGCCCTGTAACAGCTTGATTTGAGTTATTAGTCCTAGAGGCCTTGGTTGGACAAACACTCTGGAATCCCTTGGTGGGTTGAGTTACTAGTCCTGGAAGCTCTAGTTGGACAAACACTCTAGAAACTCAGAGTAAGCTGTGGATTGAGTTACTAGTCCTGGAAGCCTTGGTTGGAACAAACACTTTGGAGCCTTGGAAGCCTTGGGTAGAGACCAATCTGGTGATGGTTGTGATGTCCAACCATGAGGTGGAATCATTGTTTGATGGGTTGAGGTGGTTGGCCTCTGGAAGCCTTGGATGGTTTTGATTGATGTGTTTTATGAGATCCCACATTCATGCTTAGAATATGGCACGGGGGTGACTGGATGAAGAGAGATTTGGCTCAACCATGTTTATGGTCGGGTGGTTCATGGATATCCCACACCAGGTTGATCGTTGCATTATTAATAAGATGTTATTTCTCCTTGTTAATTCATGAGTATTATACTGGTTTATATGGTTGTTGTTTCCTTGGTATTTTTGTTGTTATTATGTTGGTTGTGAATATGTATTATGACAATGCCTATGTATCACTCTCATCATGTTTTTACTTGTAAATGAATGAACAATGTATCTATGGCCTAATGGATGAAACTGCAGCTAATGTGTTGAGGCATCAATGCTTCTTAACGATTCTCAAATGAGTATGAAACCCATATGTTCAGATATCCTGTTTAAACTTGTAGATTACATATTTGTGACGTGTTTGACGAAATGCTTGTCATGGTTAGTAGGGGTCTAGTTAATCCCTTGTTCAAGTAATTGCATTTGTATAATTATTCTATTGTTATCTTTCAATTCTGAAAGTGTCATTTAGTTATGGGAAGTGACCTAGGCTCTGGGCCTGAAAAAGTGGCTCAAATCCTGGAGACACAGGCACAACACTGGGCAGAAAAGTCCCTGGACACATGCATACCCATGTTGTGGGAGCATCTGGAGCCTCCTGGACGCATGTTTGTCCATATCAAGGGAGCGTCTGGGGGTTTAATGGTCTAAAAATTCAGTGGGACCTAGGGGCTGGTTACTTAAATGGTTGGGATGGTTCATAGGAGTCTTGTTGCTGATGTGGAAGGTCTGTATGGTGTGTTTTTGTCGGTTCCACTTCCTTAACTGACACATAGGGAGTCGAATCATATCATAGTAACTTCTCGTCACATGTTTACCCCAGTTGGTCAGTTACTTGGGTAGATGTGGGAGGAGGGTGTTATAGAGTGGTATCAGAGCGTGGTTTCGTTCCCTTTGGGTGGTATATGGTTTACGGTCTCTTTGTGTGATATCTGATACCACGTAGTGGTAGCAGAGCATGATTCACCCCTCAGACTGGATGGGCAGCGTGTTTGTCATGCATGCATGTGTTCTTTATGTTTGTGGACAATGTGCTTGTTGCATTTGCATGGTGTTGATCATGGTGATAGTGATGTCGCCATGTGAAAGTCGATCATGTTGTTGTTGGGATGTGTTTGTGATTAATGCATATGCATTTGTTATGCATGCATTGTCATGGTTATGGTTATGCATGTATGGTAGGTCAGACATGTATTGTGAGGTCATTGTATGCAATTAGGTCATCATGATGATATTGGTATGTTATGATGCTAATGTGTTGGCTGAGATAGCGCAGGAGATGCAAATCATCAGAATGAGGTTTTGACATTATACTTTGGGGTAAGAGAAGATCGTCATATAGGTATTGTATGTTTGGCATGCAGGTATGTTAGTTAATGGATTGTTATATGCATTAGGGTTATATACATGTTTGTCATTTTATTGTTGTGTGGTTACATACATGATAGATGCTAGTTGATTAGTGTAGTCATATGCACATGTGTCAGATAGTCATGAATGATAGTAACTTGTGGTTGTATGCATTGCTATTGTTGTTTTAGGTTAGATAACTTGATGATTATGTTATATGTTGTTGATGAGTATGTTATAGGTTAACTTGTTGTTGTTATATGATAGTTAGCTTGATGATTAGGTTATATGTTGTTGATGAGCATGATATATAACTTGTTGTTGTTATATGCTAGTAACTTGATGATTAGGGTTATTACATTAAGATCTTGATGTTATATGTATCATACTAATTTGGATTGGTCTATGCAAATGGTTAGGGTTATGACATTCAAGTATGAGTTAAAATATGTTGTCATATTATGTCATACGAATCTAGATTGACTATGCAGGTGTGATTATTTTGTATGAATGATAATTGTTTATGAGTTTGTAATGTGAACATGTTAGCTATTGACTATTATGGATATCATGACCTTATTTATGTTTGAGTTGATATGTTGTGAAGTTACATCTTGCTAATCTAGCTTGATTGTGCAGACAAGATGGCCTCCCCTGATATACATTAAGGTATGATCTTGCTTATGTCGTCTACTTGGTGTTAGAATGTTTGGTGTCTATTATGTCACCTATTTGTTGTTTGGATGTTTGATTGGTTGCATGATATGAGTTTGTATATATAAGCTTGAACGAAGGAATGATCTTGTTTTGATATGGTTACACTAACATATATGTTTTGAGACAACTGACATGTACTTGAGTGTAATAGGTGACAGTTGTAGCATTATGTCTAATGATTATGAGTTGACTATGGATTATGACATTATTGTTAGTCTTGGTAAAGGTTGATTTAAAAAATTGATAGATATGATTGTCTTGATATTTGGAACATGTGGTTGATATGTGTGAGCAGTTGCAGGGTAACATACTTGGCGTTAGTATGAAAAGGTAATAGTTGATTTGTTTATATAACTATCCATTGGGGGATGTGACAGTACATAGTAAGACTGAGTTGCAATAAAGTAAATGTAAAAGAAAAGAATTGGGTGAGAATTCATTTGGTTATGTTCGAAAACTACAATTCTAAACGAATGAGTGCTTTGCATACAAGAAGTCTTTGTTAGGCCCCTATACTACTAGTGTAACCCCTTATTGTTATTAGTACAACCCCCTTATTATATTGTTGTACCCATGCAGTCCCCATATTGTTATTATTGTGCCCCATAGAAGCCCACTATTGTTATTATTGTGCCCTTGCATTATTATTGTTATGTCGGCTCTGATTATATTATGACCCCTTAGACTCCTATATATAGAAAGGAGGTCTTGTCATTTGTATCATCCAAGAATTATTCATTTGTGTAATGTAAATGAGGTTTCCCCCTCGAAGAGGCTTATTTCTAAGGCATTGATCTATCTTTTCTATCTTTTTGTGAGTTAATTTCATAACATTTGGTATCAAAGCTTTGGATTCTAGGGTTTTGCTACTCCAAACAGGTCATCGTGGAATTTTCGTTATAACGGTTGTTGTTGTTGTTCTTCTTCTTCTTTTTTTTCTTTTTCTTTTTTGCGACATTTCAGAAACTACAAAAAAACCCATTTGAGACGAAATCGTTCTAAACTTTAGGTCCAAATTTCAGAGCTTGTCTCACTATATTTGCGGAGATATGATCTGAGGAATTTAGGGTTTTTGCAAGCTCTGGAATTTCAACTAAAATAGGTCATTGTGGGATTTTCGCTATAACTCTTTCGCTACGAAGTTTCAAAAGCTAAAACAAAAACCCATTTGAGAAGAAATCGGTCTGAACCTCGGTTCTGAATTTCAGATCTTGTCTCTCTATAGTTTCAGAGATATAGTCTGAGGAAGTTAGGGTGTTTGCAGACCCCCGAATTACATTCCAAATAGGTCACCTTGGGAAAATCGTCATAACTGTCTCTCTGAGCATCAGATTGAAATTTCATAAGAAGTTACAGAAAGAGGACAGATTGTAGTTTCTTGTGTATATTTTTCAGATCCAAAGGTCAAAACAATGACACATGGCACTTCATACAAGTTCGCTCTTCTGAAAAGGTATATAATCAGGTCATCTTGGGAGATTGTGCATAACTCTTTCTTGGAGAATCCAATTTTGATCAGACTGGTGGCATTGGAAAGAGGACACAGAGGGCTACTGCAGGTCGCAATTTTAGAACTGGAAGAGCCGAAATTACATATTTATAGTTGTTTCAAGATCGAGCTCCTAAAATCAAGAAAAGGCAATATGAGGAAGTTTGATGGCAAGGATCCAGTAAATTGGATACTACAGATGGAGCAATATTTTGATCTACATGAGGTGAAACTGTTACAAAAGGTACGTATTGCATCTTCATATTTAGAACCGGATCAATTTTTATGGTATAAAGGGCTTTGTTCTCGTAAACCACTTGTTACATGGTCAATTTTCACAGAGGAAATGATAGCACATTATGAGGATACAAAGAGAAACACCTTCTTTAGCCAATTGATAAATATCAAACAAAAGTGTTCAATCGTAGAGCATATTGAGGACTTTCAAAAATTGGATATAAGGATAAATGATATTCCAGAGAAGCAAAGGATTGATGTCTTCATAGGTACTTTAAAGGATAACATTCAACATGAGGTTCATCTTTGGGACCCTAATTCATTGGAGAAGGCATTCAGGCAGGCAAGAAAAATTGAAAGCGAAATTATGGAAACAAGGAATCCCACCACTCGTGACTATAATTATGGAAGTGTTTCTTCTCCTAGCCTTCCACAACCTACAAGGTTTACACCACAACAATTGGAAGAAAAAAGAGAAAAAGGGCTTTGTTACAATTGTGATAGCAAATGCACTAAAGGTCATAAGTGTGTTGAGAAGAAATTATTTTACATAGAGTATGAGGAGGAGGAAGAAAAGGATCAAGAAACATCAAAAGAAGAGGATATATGCCAAGACCCAGCCCCAGAGAAAGAAGAAATGAATCCGACCATATCTTGTAAAGCATTGGCAAGAATTACCACTCCTCAAACTCTCAAAATAGAAGGACATATCAAGAAGAAAAAGGTTCAAGAAGTGAAAGATCACATCGATAAAGAAGAAATGAATCCAACCATATCTTGTAATGCATTGGCTGGAATTACCACTCCTCAAACTATCAAGATAGAAGGACATATCAAGAAGAAAAATGTTCAAGAAGTGAAAGATCACATCGAGCATCAAGAAATGAATCCGATCATATCTTGTAAAGCATTAGAAGAAATTACCACTCCTCAAACTCTCAAGATAGAAGGACATATCAAGAAGAAAAAGGTTCAAGCAGTGAAAGATCACATCGAGCATCAACAACAAGTTCTCCAACTTTTAAAGGATAACGCCACTTTGGTGCAGAATCGAATGAAACAACAGGTAGATCAACATCACAGTGAATTTTTTTTTGATGTAGATGATTGGGTATTTTTACAGCTACATCTCAATCAAGCTATTTATGAGAAGGAAATGTTGGCAATACTACATGCACTTAAGAAATGGCAACCTTACCCAATGGGAAGACACTTCAAGGTAAAAATGGATCATGATAGTCTTAAATACTTTTTAGAACAAATATTATCTTTAGAAGAACAGAAAAAATGGGTCACAAATATGTTGGGTTATGAATTTGACATCATCTACAGAAAAGGGAAGAAATTTTTTGTTGCAAATGCACTCTCAAGAAAGGATGAGGATGTGGAAGCATTGTTTTATGCTATTTCTATTATCCAACCAGATTGGATAAATGAAGCAAGGGATGAAAGGAAGAAGGACAAAGAAGTGTGGACACTCATTCAAAAGTTGCAGAATATCCCAATTCAAACAATATTACTAGAACTTGAAGAGGAAGGAAAAATCATATTAGAACCTGGAGCAGTCATAGAAACAAGAACCCGACAGCTACGAAATCGATCAATTTTAGAGTATCTCATCAAGTGGAAGAACTTACCCGCTAAAGATTCCACATGGGAGGACAAGAATTTTATACAAGAAGCATCAAGAACTACTCAAGCGTTGAGGACAACTCTTTTTGAAGGAGAGGGGCATGTTAGGCCCCTATATTACTAATGTAACCCCTTATTGTTATTAGTACAACCCCCTTATTATATTGTTGTACCCATGCAGTCCCCATATTGTTATTATTGTGCCCTTACATTATTATTGTTATGTCGGCTTTGATTATATTATGACCCCTTAGACTCCTATATATAGAAAGGAGGTCTTGTCATTTGTATCATCCAAGAATTTTTCATTTGTGTAATGTAAAGGAGGTTGCCCCCTCGAAGAGGCTTATTTCTAAGGCATTGATCTATCTTTTCTATCTTTTTGTGAGCTGGTTTCAGAACAGTCTTCTTAACACTAATTTCTCTGAAATTACGGGGATATGTGCTATATTCATGGACATGTGTTTGATTGGTATAACAATCGATGTTTAATTATAGCTAGATCTATCAAGGTAATTGGATTCCCTTGTAGATGTGTTCAACTACAAGACAACGCGCTTGAAATAACAAGGTAAGCTAATTGGTATTTATTTATACACTGACAATTATGTGTTTATGGTAGTGTAATGTAGGGATTGAATGGAAAAATGCTTCCATGAAATCTTGAACAAGGCTTAGGTTGAGATTTCCCTTGGAAGAACTGGGAACCACAGGGTTTGAGTCATGGTGTCTGTTCTTAGTCTTGTGCTTTTGGTATTTTGTGATTTGTTGTGCTTAATTACGATTTTGGTTACGTCTTGTGCATGTCCATGCCACTTTGTTTGTGGTGTCATATTATTGATGGTTTTCCATGGTTTTCTTTTTGTTTGCTTCTTGGTCTTGCCTTTTAATTTTTGAGTCTCGGGAATTGGGAAAATAGGAAAGTTAGTGGAGCTCGGGGAGAGTTGAATGAAATCCAACAGACAATGTAAGACTCAGATGAAGTCGGTGCATGTATAAGGGCAGTTGAAGGCAAGAGTATGACAACTTGTTGGACTACTTGGGCCCATGGGTGTAAATGGAAAAGGTAATTAAGAAAGGTGAAGTAAATGGATCTAAGGCATCAGATGCCTTGGCTATGTTGGGAACAATTTTTCTCAATGTTGTGCATGGTGTGCATAGATAAAGGGAGTTCCCTTAACCTTGACCTTATGTTATCTGATAATTATATTATGATAATGATTATGCTGATATTTATATACGTATGTATGTGTGCATGTATGTCGTTGTCTGACAAGATCATGATTTTTTTATGCTATTTATGTATATGTATCTATGTATCTATGTCATTGTCTGATAGGGTTGTCAAGGATCATTCTTGTGGAGGAATGATTGCTTATGCATACAATATCAATTCATATCCACATGATACTAACCTCATATATTTGTCATGACTACTCTTCCCACTTGATTTCTCGTAAACCAGGAACCTCTTCATGCCATTCAACTGCATAAAGCAATCATGATCACAACATAATTACTAGATCTCAAGGTCAAGGTTAAGAGGACTTCTTTTATTCATGCACAACATTGAGAACAAAAGTTCCTAAGATAGCCAAGGAATCTCAAACCTCAAATCCATTTACTTTACCCTTTATGTTACCTTTCTCATGATTGTCCTATCACTATCCATATACCTCAATGGACCCAACCAATCCAACTAGTTGACATATGCTTGCCTTCAACTACCCTTATACATGCACTGAGCTTCATCCAAGCCTTACATCACTTGTTGGGTACCACACAACTCTCCCCGAACTCCATTAACTTTCCTCTTTCCCAAACCAATTCCCAATACTCAAAACATAAAGGCAAGACAAGAAACAATCAAGAAGAAAACCATGAAAATCAATAACAATACGACACAACAAACAAAGTGCCAAGGCCTTGCACTAGACATAACAAAGATGCAATCAAGTGCAACCAAATCACAAATATCGAAAGCACGGAACTAGCAACAAACACCACGACTCCATCCCCATGGTTCCTAGTGCCTCCAAGTGAAAGCTCAACCTGAGCCTTCTTTAAGATTTCATGGAAATCTCCTTTGTCATGCAATCCCCTACATCATACTACCATAAACACATAATTATCAGTGCATAAGTAAACATAACAACATACTAGTTACCTTACCTTGTCATACTAATGCCAAGCATGTTACCCTGCAACTACTCACACATGTCAACCACATGTTCCAAATATCAAGACAATCATATCTATCAATTTGAAATCAACCTTTACCAAGACTAACAATCATGTCATAATCCATAGTCAACTCATAGTCATTAGACATAATGCTACAATTGTCACCTATTACACTCAAGTACATGTCAGTTATCTCAACACATATGTGTGAGTAAAACCATCTTAAAACAATATCATTTCTTGATGCAATCTTATAGACACATACTCATATCACGTGATTAATCAAACATTCAACAACATATAGACAACATAATAGACACCAACACTCAAACACCAAATAGACGACATAATAAAAAATTCAAGCACAAAGTAGACAACATAAGCAAGCTCATACCTTAATGTATCTCAGGGGAGGCTATCTTGTCTACACAATCAATCTAGTTAGAATGATATAACTTCACAACACATCAACTCAAACACAAATAAGATCATGATATCCATAACAGTAACTAACTAACATGTTCACATCATAATCTCATTAAAATTTGTCGTTCATGCATAACAATTACATATGTACGATCAGTCTAGAATATTACAACACAATGTCACAAATAAGTCGACTCATACCTTAATGTCATAACCCTAGCCATCTGCATAGGCCAATCCAATTTAGCATAATACATATAATATCAAGATATTAATTCTATAACCCTAATAATCAAGTTAACTAACATAAAATAACAACAACAATGAATACCACCACATGTTATTATCATTCATGACTATCTGACACATGTGTATATGACTACACTAATCAACTAGCATTTATCATATTTGTAACCATAATAATAATAGAATTACAAACATATAAGTAACCCTAATGCCTACAACAACCATGAATCACATAGCCCCAAGGGATAGCTCAATTGGTCGATTTCCCGTTGCTAAGTACCTTGCCATATGGGAGGTCACGGGGTCAAATCTCCTCGGCGCCCTTGGGGTTATGCATGACTAGATAAGTCGATGGGTAGATGCCTTTGGGTGGATCTGCCTGGATTTTTACTCGTGGATGTAGCGGTCACTTAGTGATCGTGAACCACAGTGGAAAAAAACAACCATGAATCACATACCTGCATGTCAAACACACAAACTTGCATGACGATCTGCTCTTACCCCAAAGTCTAGTGCTACAACCTCACTCTAATAGTTTTCATTTCCTGCTTTACCTCATTCAACACATTAACATCATAACATACCAATAACATCATGATGACCTAATTACATATATTGACCTCACAATGCATGTTTGACCTACCATACATGCATGACCATAACCATGACAATGCATGCATAACAACATATACACTGACATGCATAACAAATGCATATACAACCGACATGCATTCATGACAAACACATACCAACAACAACATCATCAACTCCTACATGGAAACACAATTTGAACAATGACCACTACCATGCATACATAACAAGCACATATACAACCTACATGCATGCATGACAAACACATTATGCTCATCCAATCCAAGGGTTGAACCATGCTCTGATACCACTTTGTGGTATCAGATATCACACAAAGAGAACAAAAACCAGACACCACCTAAAAAGAATGAAACCCGTTTTAATACCACTCTATGGTATCAGATAACACCCAAAGAGAAAATAACCCAAACATTCCCCAAAGAGAACGGAACCCGCTCTGATACCACTATGTGGTATCATATATGACCCAAAGAGAGCACAACCCACTCTGGTACCACCCTGTAATGACGCCTCCCCTCATATCTACCCACTTTCACCGGCTTACTTGGGGTAAACATGAGATGAGGGGCTACTATGACAAGACTCGACCTCCTAGGTGACCTTAAGGAAGTGGAATCGACATAAACCCACAATGCATACCTTCTATACTTGCTACAGGACTCCTAGAAGCCTTCCTAGTCATCCCCATGACCAGTTCCTGGGTCCCACTGAGTTTTTTACCATTAAACCCCCGGACGCTCCCTTGATATGGACAAGGGTGCATCTAGGAGGCTCTAGTCGCTCCACAACAAGGCATGGGTGCATCTGGGGACTTTTCTCCCTAGACTTGTGCCTACGACTCTAATATTTGTGCCACTTTTCAAGCCCAAAATCTAGGTCACTGCCCAAAAACCCCTGTAGCTTTCAGAATCCATAATTTACATGACAACAAGACTTACAAGCCAAAAACTGGCTCTAGGACTAGGCCTGACCATCCCCAATTGGGACTGACATTCTGTCAAACACTTGGCATCAATGCAATCTATAGGACATGAATACAAGACAGAGCATAAATGACTGATAACTCATATGAGACTTGATAATAAGGATTACCACCCTCTTTCTTTAACTGTTTTGACATCAATTAGGTCTTTCATCCATTATCCTTTCAATTACAAGTAAATACATGAAATAACCATGACTATAACTAGTCACATAACCATGCTTATAACCAACATTAACCATGTAAATAACAATGAGATAACAACCATTAAGGCCACATAATAACAAGTACAAAAGCAAGAGAACTTAGCTTTTATTAAACATAGTCAAGATTCAACCAAGTTCGGGACTTCCATGTACCACTCAACCATAGACATGGCTGAACCAAATCTTTCTTTCAGCCAGTCACCCTCGTGCCATATTCCAAGCATGAATGTGGGATCTCATGGATAAACCAATCCAAAAAAAACCAAGGGAATCTAGAGGTTAAACCACCTCCACCCTCACCAAACCGTGATCTCACCAAAATTGACACTGAGATCACAAAACCAAACCGAGCTTGGAATGCCTCCGGAATCCATCACTATCCTTAAAGAATTTTCCATCTCCTTGTCTCTCAGGCTTTACCGCAATCTACACAGGATCATTATGCCCTAAACCGAGACTCCACCCTTAGGATTTACCATGTATCCCGCCAAAACCAGTCAAGGGATTCCTAGGCCTTTGGGAATTTTCCTGAGACCACCTCCGCCCCGAATTCTGAAACCATCTAGCAATTCCAAAGCTTAAAAATGATAAATAATCCCATCACACCATGGCTATCCGGAAAAAGGCAAGGTAAGGCTGAAAACCATTGTCATAACTCAATAAGACCATGCCATCGACAACCAGAACCAAATACCAACATGCAAAGTCATACGTGTCAAAACCAGCTAGGAAATCACACATGCAATATGTTACTTGCAAGTATTCCTGTTGAAGCTGCTTGATCATGCTCTTCCTTGCTTGATCTTTGCTTTCCTTTCTTTTCCTTGTCCTTCCTTTTCTTGCTCCACAGTTAGAATGCTCCAAGAAAACTCTATGTGTCCAGGAGTGTGTGAGAGAGAGAGGATAATGAGAGAGCTCCAAAATTGAACTAACAAAAGGTTTGAGCAAAAAACTTTCCAACTGATCCTCATAAGCCTTTTTATTAATGACGCCTATATTTTCTTCAATTTCCATTATTTTTCTTCATTTCCCTCCTCACATGCAACTTGTGTGTGACCTTTCACCTTCCTTTTCTCTTAATTTCATTTATTTCCATAAATAAAATGCCAATTAATGCTTGGAATATGTGTTCCATGACCTTGGTCATATATTTTTTACATGGATTTTTAACGAGGGTTGTTACAATTTTTATTTATTTATTTATTTTTATTTTTTTAACATTCTTTGCCTTAAACTCTACTAAAATTTGATGCATATGGTCCTACCTGGTTGTGAAGTCAATGACTAGTTTTTTGCCTTTGGTTCTTGAAGCTATTCAACTTATACATAATGATATTATGTGAGAATTATTTTCATATATTGACAACTATAGGTTAATTAATGATAAGTTGTCATGTCACTAGCCTTTGGGGTTTTAGCTAACAAAATTGGGCCTTCAACTTAAAATACCAATAACTTTCAAACCATAAAGAACTGTGTGGGGTACCACATATCATCGAAAATATATTTTGGAGGAGAATCTAACCAGATTGATTAGGGTACAAGAAACCACAAATTTCAATGCCAAAATTTCTGACAAAGATCATGGTAACTTCTCATGCTGCTTGGGTTGACATCAATGACAACCACCTATCAACAATATCCCCCTTTGGCATTGATGGCAACACAAGTACTTCCTTGTGATCATAACTCCCCTTGGACATTGTGTTTCTAACTTTCCTAATGCTTTCTCTCACCCTTTGACATAACTCCCCTCGACAACCTGCCTTCCTAGTAGACCTATAACCTGCCTCAACTCCCCCTATCTACTGGATGAGATAAAAGAACAATCTAATGAGGATATGGGAGAATCCCAAGTTTTTGGTGAAGATACTCAATGGCCTCACTCAGTAAAGGTTTGGTAAAGATTTCAACGATTTGTTCTTTTATGCTTGATTGAAAGGTGTTTCGTTTTTTAATGCATCACAAGATTCTTGGAGATATTGATGGCGTTGGTGTTATCTTAGAGTATCAAAACGGGCTCATCAAACTTCACTTGAAGATCATGCAAGGTTTGTTTCATCCATAACACATGGGTTCAACATGCTACTGCTGCTATGTATTATGCTTCTACTGTGGACAAGGAGATTAAAAATTGCTTCTTGCTCAAACCACTAAATAAGACAACCACCTAGATAGAAGGCTGCTCCACTAATGTTACCTGTAAGTATTCTTGCTGAAGCTACTTGATCATGTTCTTCCTTGCTTGATCTTTGCTTTCCTTTCTTTTCCTTGTCCTTCCTTTTCTTAATTTCCCCTTCCTTGCTCCACATCTAGAATGCTCCAAGAAAACTCTGTGTGTCCAAGAGTGTGAGAGAGAGAGGATAATGAGAGAGCTCCAAAACTGAACTAACAAAAGGTTTGAGCAAAAATCTTGCGAACGGATCCTCATAAGCCTTTTTATTAATGGTGCCTCTATTTTCTTCAATTTCCATTATTTTCCTTCATTTCCCTCCTCACATGCAACTTGTGACCTTCACCTTCTTTTTCTCTTAATTTCCTTTATTTTCATAAATAAAATGCCAATTAATGCTTGGAATACGTGTTCCATGACCTTGGTCATATATTTTTTACATGGATTTTTAACTAGGTTTGTTACATTTTTATTTTTTTATTTTTTTACATGCTTTGCCTTAACTCTGCTAAATTTTGATGCATATGGTCCTACCTGGTTGTGAAGTCAATTACTGTTTTTTTTGCCTTTGGTTCTTGAAGTTATTCAACTTATACACAATGATATTATGGTGAGAATTATTTTCATATATTGACAATTGTAGGTGAATTAATGATAAGTTGTCATGTCACTACCCTTTGGGGTTTTAGCTCACAAAATTGGGTCTACAAATTAAAATACCAATAAATTTCAAACTGTAAAGAACTGTGTGGGGTACCACATATCATCGAAAATATATTTTTGAGGAGAATCTAACTAGATTGATTAGGGTACAAGAAACCAAAAATTTCAATGCCAAATTTTCGACAAAGTTCATGGTAACTTCTCACGCTGCTTGGGTTGACATCAATGAAAACCACCTATCAACAATCCCCCCCTTT